>JANPWX010000151.1:928103-950786 GCA_024734555.1 Trochalopteron elliotii | reverse complement strand
CCCGCGGTGAAGAGGGGAGACAAGGGGAACAGAGCGAAAGCAACGGGAAAGCAACAAGTGTGGTGGAGAACGGGCACCATCCCCCACGCGGTTCTCTCCCACCGCCCCTAAACGCTGCCGCTGCTCCCCCGCCCCCCTGTGGCAGTGGTACGCTCCCACCGCTCGAATTGCTACAGGCCGGGCGAGGATTGGCGGAGATCAAAAAAAGGGGCGGGGCGAGGCTGCGACCGTTCAAAGCTTCCCCGGGCGGGGGGGGGCGCGCGTCGGGGGCGCGCCCCGTGCCCCGGGACACCGGAGACGCTGATGGAGCCAAGCGATGGCGGTACCCAAGGAACCGGCGGGACGAAAGCGGCAAATAAGTCAGATCTAAAATCGGCCGCAAAGACGCTTGTAAAGTCGCCATGAGACAAGTCCGGAGATATTTTGGGGTCGGGGGTGGCTGGGGAGAAGCTCGCGGCGGCGGTCACAGCAGCTCGTCCCGTTTGGATCCCGATGCGCTCCTGGTCCCTGCGCTCGGGAAGATGAGCAGCCTTGCAGCAGGTGGATGCTGCTGCCATCATCCTTGCCTCCTGCTAATCAGCTCAGTTGGGGAGCCACAAATATTGACTAATCCCTCAGGTTACACCGAGGTGACAGTGTACCAATACTGGCTGGACAGGGAAATGAGCCAGCCCTGGTCTTCAAGAAAGCACTGAGAGGAACCCAGAAATATCCTGCCAAAGCCACAGCCTTCCAAACCCTGCCTTAAGAGAAGTTTTGATCTCCATAGCATATTAGAGATTTTGGCACGAAGAGTAGTTAGGTATTGTAATAACACATGATAAAACACCGAGCAGGTATCATTCATCAGAGATGCATAAAATGAGTTAATGATATGGCTGAGCAAATTCTTACTACAGAGGGGTATGACAAATATCAGCCAGAAGTGCACAATTCCCGATTCACTATCTATATCCATGTCTGAGAACAGATGGAGGAAAGCCTTTAGCTGATCTAAACTTGGCTCAACCCACCCTGTTTACTGATGGAGTTTCCATGAGCACAGAAATTAGAGCTACTGGTTGCAATCACTGGAGAGCCTCAGCCTGCTGATTCAGCTTATGTGTTGGAAAACCTGGCAAGGACACCTGTCCTTACCTGAGCAGATGCACCAGGTCATGCCCATACAAGCACCAAAGGGTGGCAAGAGCTGCAGACAGGGAATATTCCCCCTTGGAAGTCCCTGAAGGTCACCGACAGAGCAGCTCTTTGCAGGGGAGGCAGCAGTTTCCATTACCTGTTCAAAACCAATATTTGCAGGTGTCCTCCCCTGCAAAGAGGCAGGTTGGGGGTGTGTTAATTATTGAAAAATGAAAGCAGATGGAGGAGGGGGTTTACATCCAGTGATACAGGAGATGTTTCAAAATGCTCTCCCGGGGCGGTGTTTGCAGGGATTACTGGCTGAGCACTCTGAACAGTCCGGAGGAGAGCTGGCAAGTTTAACAGTAATCTTTGCGAAGTGCTAATAAGGACCCAAACAATCCCCATTAGGGAACGGAAGAACCATCTGCACTCTTAGCATGAGGCTGCCTATGGCATCCACAGCAAGACTTGTATGTCTTGGCTCGATATTTTGGAATCCAGCACCCAGAGAGGCTCGGTCATATGACAGGGTTATTTGCATCATTATGCCCCTGGATTCCCAGGGAAGTTTTCACAATGCGCCGTAAGAGGAAGGGTTTAAACAAAGTAGAACTGAGGCAAAAACAAAGGACTCCACTGCCTCTGCATGTCCCTTGTCACCACGTGCACGTGGTGAGCAGAGTGGGAGGAGGGTGGCAGGCAGTGCTGTACTGAACTTCAGGCTCATAAAGCACACTCACAAAAACTGCAACATCAGTACAAAACGGGCTATTTTGCAACATAAAAACGAGCCAAGACAGCTGAAACCCTGCGTGGCAGCTTAGTTAGAAGCCTGATGTTCCAGGCTGGGGATGGGCAAGGCAAGCCCAGCACTGTATCTCCCCCGAGAATTTTACAGAGCCGCTGGTTTGCACTGGGAAACCAGGTTGACTGGAACAGCCACCTCGCCCCAGGCAGGCAGTGATTGATTCCCTGTGAATTCGTGCCTGCAGGCGCTGTAAAACTGGGTGTTGGCACTCCACAAGTGACCGCCAGTGAGCAGAGCAGCTGGTGAGGAAGCAGCTCCAAACCAACCCAGGGAAAAATGTTGTGGTCCCAGAGCTTTTTAAAGGAGATGACCTGCTACTGCTCAAAATGAAGTCAGGGTATGGCACAGTGTCCCATTTTCAAAAGTCTGTAGAGAAAAATAAGGCCTGGCTTTTTTATGTAGTCCAAGAAAAATTATTGGAGGCTTATAAGGCCCAGGTGTTGCTTCCAGTCAGACAAGGAGTATAACAAGGAAGAAAATTCAAGAAAGTTTTTGGTATCTCTATGAAATCAAAGCGATTTTTACAGTAAAAATAGCCAAGGAATCTTAAATTCTATTTTGACAACCTTCCAAGGTTCAGGACTTGCCAGGTGCAAGCTGCTCTGGGAATTTGTAATCTCTTTAAACCAAGAGCACCAAATTCCACTGGACACATACTATCCCAGAGCAGAGTCCCACATCTGGAAATAGGAAGTAAAAACACAGCAAGTGGATTTTCAAATGAGGAGGTGATCACCAAAACACAGCACTGGAAGGGATACTGAGAGGTCATCTAACTCCAGCCCTGTGAAAGCATCTCTGTCCCATCTGTTTTACCTCTCAAAGACCTCCCCAGTGCAGACACCACCGTCTATCCAGGAAAGATGTGCTTTTCTCCTGATTCACTCTTTTTGCCTTTAGAAAGTTTCCCCTAATGGTCAACTTGGAACCCTTTTACCACAATTTACATGTACATCTCATCCTACCCAACAGAGACAAAAAAAACCCCCATTTTCTCCTCTCACTCCTGAACATCCTTTTAGATACACGAAGATTTCTCATGTCACTTATCACATTCCCCAGACCTGAAACTCCATTTCTTCTTGCCTGTCCTCCTAGTTTAGATTGAGTGAGGCTCTGTTGATTCATGGTGTTCTCTCACTTTAATCCACATTCTTCCTGAATTTCTCTGAGCAGGAACAGCATCCAGCACATTCCCAGTTGAGTTCCCAGCCTTACCAGTATGATGCAAAAGGGAAGGAGCATTTGGTGTGCTCTGCAATCATCCCTCCTGTTTATACATTTTAGTGTGACATTTGCAGTGACAGAGGATTTTTGTTGTTTTTTGCCTCAGTTCTGTAAAAGTCAAGGCCACAACATGAAACCAAACTGCCACTGAAGGCCCTGAGATTCTCTCCATTAAAAGGAACTCTTTTCTCCTGTGTTTCTGTTAGAAATCACTGTATTTGAATTGCCAGCTGCTGCAAGCAGCTGAATTGGGATCTTGATGAGTTATAGTCTTGTTTTCTCATGCTCACACTTATTTGAACAGCTAAACCCTTTTTTCTTTTTTTTTTTTTAATGTAAAAATAATCTGTATACAAATGAGCAGCTAAGAGCTTCCAAAAGAGGAATTGTTTCCAGAAGGAACTGAAGGACTAGTCTTGTCTACAGAGGTTTTAAAATTTCCTGCTTTCTGTCCAGTTGTTCTGGAGCACTGACTTCCTGAGCAAGAACACAAGTGTTCAGTCTGTGGTTCAGATGCAAGGCAGAAGTCACCAGGCACCCATCATTCTCCTGATGCAAGTGATTATTCACTGCAAAGGCATTTGAATAGCTGTAATATTTATGAAATGATGTGTTTAACCCCCTGCACCACCTCTGAACACACATGCACACCCTAATCCGGACTGATGTTGTGTGCTGAGCTGGAAGCTGAATTTCAAATGAATTGCTGGTGCTGTTTGGTTGCAAGGAAACAAATACAAATCTAATTCACTTGAAAAAAACCCTCTCTCTTGGCTCACTAAGTAGAAACTTCTCTGGGTAAAAACTTCTGCAGTTAAAAAGGAAAATAAAAAGCCAGCCCATCAAAACCAGTGAGTTTTGATCATGTAGATAAAAGTTTCTAACTGAAACTGAAAAAGTGAAAATTCTCACTTTTCATGCTGAAAAAAAATAAGCATTCTGATAGGAACTAATAAGGAAGTTTTCTCTGGGGCTACATGCAAATCTGCTGAGTGTTCAGGATAGACCTTAGCATTTGGAACTATTTTAAGAATAAGAGAGGCTCTGGCTCTGTGCACACAATTTCACTGCTCACAGATTTTGCCAAGCAGTAAAATATAAAGTTGCAGCATTGGGTTTGCTGCTATGACTCAGGACCGTGGGCATATGAGAAGCTGATGAGAAACACACAACTTTCACTTCACTATACTGTAAAGTTCTAAATAGAATTAACACAAAGCAAAGGCTACACCAGTGCAGAAAACTCCCTCCCAAAATGGCACATTATGCTAAGGGCTGGGAAGAGTAGCCCAGCTGAGTTTCACTTCATGCTTCAGTTCAAGTGTGTAAAGAGGTGTGAGATCATTCAAAGCAGTAAGACAAGTGCTTGTCAAGGAAGAAAATACAGATATGCAAGGACACCATACCCAGATGAAGTACTACTAGAGTGCTGGCCTACAATTAATACATCAACCAAAAAATCACAAGCACAGCATTTCCTTGTACTCAAGACAGTCAGAAGGGAATGGATTCAAATGTACCTTGGTGAAATGTAATGGCAATTCCTGCAAGGTCATTATGGAGACCCTTCATTGGTTCTTCATCTAATTTGGGCCATACAAATTCCCCACAAGAGCTGCCTGGAAAGTTGAGATTGGTTTACTCCATGTAGGATGCACCAAGGTCTAAAAGGCATGTTTACTATTTGGAGTTTGGATTAAGGGAGAGCCTGAGCTGTGTTTTCTATGCTTGTTTTTAAAACAACAGCTTTTTACTCCTTTAAGGAAGTGTACACAGCAGCTCCCTTGTGGTGTTGTCTGGAAATAACTGACAGCCTCAAATCTCAAACAGATTTGGGAGCTTCCCTCAAACTCTTAACCATGGATAGGTTCTCTTTAGTTGTGTTGACCTGGTTGAGAAGCTTAGAGCTTTATTAGAACTACTGGAGCTATTCTTTGACAAGCTATAAAAAAGACTCTACCTATGTTCAATCCAAATTCATCACTGTTTAGAGAAGTATTAATAAAAAGGGAAAAGTAAATCAATGAAGTCACTTTATTGATCTTGAGAATGTGGAACTGCTATTAATAAAACATGTTGATGATGTTTTATGGATAGGTCAAAGTCCTGGTAAAAGGGTGTGTTTGTCATTCTAATTTCTTTGTGCAGCTTCATCAACCAAGTATTTGCTATTGCAGTATTGTAGTTATTCATCTCCTGTTTTCCTCCCCCACAGCCAGAACATCTGCTAAACGTTTCTGAATCTGAGCTTGTTGGGCTAAGGGCCCGTGGCTTCTCCATATTTATGAGCTGTGTGGTACCCTGGCACTCATTCAGCAGCCTGCCTCCCAAGGCTCATGCCTGAATGACATCAGCTGCTGTGGGTTTGTGTGCAGGAGATCCACATGTGCAGGGGTCACACAGCGGGCTCCAGGAGCACTCACACTCCACTGCTGCTGAGGAACAGAGCTCTGGACTCGTGTTTGAGTGATGCAGGGATGAGGAAGAGGAACTCAAGGTATTTGTGGTGTCCCCTGGAATGGTAATGAAGAGTAATGGGATAAAACTGAATGAAAAGATTTGTATCTGACTCCAGAAATATCATCAAAATATTTTTTAGTTTGCTCAAAGGGGCCAACTAAACAAAAGCCTCTATGCTTGTGTTGGTTGTAACAGGCAGGACAAAGCAGGACACAGCAGTGGCTCTGGGGGTGGAGAAAGGAGCACATAATTAATCCCTGACTTCTGTTTTTGCTCTGTAGTAGCCCAGCCTGTCATGCCAACATCACACAGGCACAGCTTTATGCTATTTACACACTGAGGGGAGTGTGCTGTGCCAGTATTGTGCCCACACGTGACTCCAGCACACCAACAGGAGCTGGTGCTCACAAGCTGCCCTTGTGTGCCTGGGCTGAGTGGACCTGGCCCTGTTTGCCTTCCCCCTGCTCTGCAAACAGGGCCTTCCCAAAGTCAGGGGTGCAGGATTTGCAAACCTCATGAGAAACAAGGGACCCCCATCTCTCTCAACTGTGAGAGCTCCCAGAATCATCTGTCTGCTCAAATGCACACCAGCAACAGACCACAAGCACAATCACAGCCTAATAGTGCTAATGAGATTACAGCTAGAGATGCCCCAGTGCTGAACAAGGAGGAGAACAACCACCAAACCCATCTGGAGAAAACAAAATCTGCTTGGCCAGGTTGATCAGGATTTCAGATCTATGGTGTGCAACCTTGGATTTCCCTTATAATTCCCTTATCATTTTATTTTTTGCAACGCATTACTTTCTTTACACAGCAGTGTATTCTTTTCACAGATGTCCAACTTATGTTAATATTTTTTCAGGACATGATTTAAAACTGATGATCACACTGCTCAGTGACATGACTACATTTATAGATGCCTATTGTTAGCCATGCTAGATGGATCTCACCCATGGCTTCTGTCTGGATGCTTGACTATGACACCCATGTGCTACAGGGGAACGTGGTGGATCTTTGCCAGTATAATAATTCCTTTTATCAGCAGTTTATCTGGAGCATCTGTTTGTCTCATCAGAATGAAACTGCTTGTAACTCTATCCTACACAGGGCAAATACTCTTTCTACACCTGTTCAAGCATTTGATTTACTTACTGCCTGAATTCTTAATCTCAACAAAAACAAATAAGCCAGCTTGTACAACAAAGGCTGGAATCATGAATTAAATGGAAGAGCTGATATAGGGCCATATCAGCTGGCTAGAGCACAAAACCTGGCATTAAGGTAGGGATTGTGCAGTGCTCACTGCAAACTGCAGATCTCATCGAGCTTCCTGCAGGAAACCTGCTGCTAATGGCCAGGCTGCAGCTCCTGCAGGAATTCATGCCTAGGACAAAAAGGCAGTAGTAGTGCATTCACGGATTTTGCATGATGCCTAGAGCTAGCACAAAAGAAATCTCCTCCCCTCAGACACATGAAACCCCGGGATTTACTAATCAACGACAAACAATAAACAACATTTGCAGCAGAAGGTAGGAGAGGCTGGCTGGGCCGGTACTCACAGAGTGGAGGGAATGACCTTCTTCTCACATGAGTCAACTCCTCCCCGACAAATGCTCACAGCTCGCAGACACCCAAATTAGAGCCCCGAGCCCCTCCCCGTGCCCTGTCCACACGGATTTTGTCTTTCAGCGATTTTCTCCTTCTCTAGGCTTGCGAGGTAAAGCCAAAACGTGAAAGGAAAGGGATCTCGGATGCAAATCTCCTTGTGTGAGGCTTTGCCCGAGCATCTCGCAGCGTCTCGAGGAGGCTGTGTGATGATGGCTCGGGCTGCCAAGTCGTCACTGTTGCCACAGTAACGGAGCAGTGGTCCCCTGTGGCTCGCTGAGGGAGCAGCAATGGGAGCAGGGAATATGCATTGCCTCCTCCTTCGAGGATTCCTCTGACCTGGGTAATTTCTTTAAAAAGGCTGTTTTGTACAGAAGGTGTTTCCCTCACACCCCACGAACGCCTCCCCTCCCACCTTGGTTTCTCTGCTCACAGAGCTCTACAGCATCTTAAATCCTGTTTCTGTGGTAGAGGAAAGCTGGCACAACCTCGAGAGAGCCACTGGCTTCCCCTGGGAAACACCATGGCTTGTGGAAAGAGGAGAAAAGAAACCTTGTCCTGGTGAATATCTGAGCACGAGCACACGCTCAGCAGCGTTTGAAGAAGTGCTGGGACAGTGTGATAAAATCTTGTCTCTGTGAGCAGGTGAATGAGCAGTGGAGACAGGCAAGAGGGGATTTCTCTGCCAAGTGTTTCTCTGCCAACACGACCGAGCACAAGTGTGTCTGTGAGGCCCCATTAGAGCTCAGGGGAAGCAGAATGCCTTTGTTCCTGTCCCCTCAACTGAAAAGTCTTGGTGCTATAATTTCTGAGCCTCAATATCGCTGTTTTCTACTGATTTTTTTTTTATTATCACGTTGACATAAACATTAGCAGTAATGTTAGGCAGGACAGTCCACCACAGTGGAGACAGAAAAGCAGCCCAGGCTGCAGGAGCAGGCGTTATTCTGCTGGACAATGAACAATTCAGCTTTGTTTTGGAAAGCAACTCCTCGGATAGTTAAATAATACCACTTGTTTATGAGACAGACTATTTATCTCGTCTTCTTTATAAAATGTTGCTAACAGTTCTTTGTTGCTTTCCTTATTATTCTCTCTTAAAGCCAAGTGCTTCTTTTAAGGTGATGGGTTTTCTCTCTCAGGACGCCAGTAACAAACACAGCTCTGTGTGGACAAAAACAAACACGCAGAAGTAAAACCCACACATTTGCTTTCTTAACTGACTCTCCTGTCCTCTCTTTCCACCCAGGTTGTTCGGGCAATCTGTGACAGTGGCTCATCCCAACTTGCTAGGTAGGAACAGGCCTCCAGGTGCCAAAATCCAGATGTTAAAGATTCCATCGTGATGAGGGGTTAAGTACCTTTTTGCTCCACTGTAACCTGCAGCAACAGAGATGGGACTACTTAAGAGCAGCAGTATCAGACAGAAGGGCTAGAAAGAATTGAACTAGATTATAAAAGCTGTGAGCAGGCAAAAAAATTTCTCATGTTAAAAGAAGTAAAAGTTCTAATCTTTTTACTTATCTTTGCCTCTGCCTTCAGACTGAGTTTTCCAGCTTTCCTTCCAACATACTGTGAGGATTAGAATTTAATTTGATTTAGGAAAACCCTTCCATTTCTCCTATGTTTACAGGATTCTTAAATGTGGGACTTGGAGAACATCACCAAACACAGTGATGGCCATGACAACACCTCTAGGCTTGGCAGAATACCTCTGTGGAGCAGGAAAGTCCATCTAGGCCCAGCCTAAGGGAGTCTGGAGCCTTCTGATTACAGGTGCTGGATTTAACAGCACCACACATACACACACCAGACACCCTCCCTGCATTGGCTTGTTCAAAATCAGTTGTTAGTACACACCAGACTTAGAGCATCCCCTTCCACACAGGTGTGAGGTTACTAAACATGTGAAGGCATCTTAAAGAAATTCGAGTTATCACAGGAATTTTATGCCTGTTTCTTCAGGCATAACCTTAAATGAGAAAGCAGTGATATCAGAAACTGAGCTGCACACTTGGTCTCACATAGGAAAGTGTTGGTTGGTACATATAATTAAATAAATCTGTTTTGCTGACACTCCCTCCCCCACCCCTTCCCTCAGCTATTTTTATGCTTGGCTTAGTGGAAAAGACTTGGTGCTTCTGGGTGTGAAGCATGAAGCCATTCAGAATGAAGCTGTCCCCTGGAGAAGAGAATCCTGAGAGGGAATAATGCTGGGCTCTCAGGGAGTATGAAAAAAGCAGAGGAATGTCGGGGAGAGGAGGTGGCTGGGCTTGGCCTGCAGCACTGAGAAGTCTTTTTTCCATTTGCAGCTCTCTCCTGCTGCAGTCAGAGCTGTTTAATGGGATCACGAGGGCTGCTGTGCCATTACTTAGGGAAGAGGGCATAAAAATGACAGCAGCTAATAAGCACCCATTTCTCATCAGTGGCCTCATAAGGCTAATTGCACAAACAGAACGTTTCAGAGGCTAACGGGCTGGAAATGACATTCTGTCTGCTGGATCCACACCAGGACAGACAGACTGCATCCCTGGGCCTGGGCACTTCAGCCACAAACAAAAGGAGGGCTATTCCCTAAATGTGTGTCCACAGGAGGACACAGACTTCAGAAACTGAACTGGAATGCTAAAGGCACAGCACAGTCATTCTTCCTGCTGATTAGGAGGCCAAGGGAGCAGAAACATTGAATGTTCCTTTGTCCATAAATGTGCAGAGCACATTCCTGGTTCTGAAGTTCCCTCACAGAAAGGAAGGCTTTGTCTGGAGCTCACGACTGAGGACAGCAAGAAAGACTTAAAAAAACCTGAAAAAAGACCCAATCCAAGCTTGGTGGAGCAGGGTGGAAACACACCTTTAAGTGAGGCCTCAGCTCAGAGGAGGCATTCATGATTCCAGAGAAGAGGTTGGCTGATGGGAAGGGCAGGAACTGGACAGAGCTGTGTGTGGTCCCAGAGCAGGAGAAAGGCAGGGAGTGTATGTTTATGTGTGTAGGAAGGGAGCTGTGGGTAGTGGGAGTGCAGTCCCTGCACGTGAATTATAGATGTCAAAGCTGAAAAAGTGCTTGTGGTCCTGTTCACTTTCCCTTCTTTTGGCTGCTGAAGGTTTGAAAAGTTGAATCTTCCACTCACTGCACCAAAGGATCTACTGCAGTATATTTGCTCTAGTATCATCAGTCACTAATTAGATAATTCTGACCAAAAAAATACTTGACAAGATTGGGTCCTGCAAACATCCAGGTTCGTTCTGCTTTTAGTATAACTATCCAGGTTTATTTTAAACCCACATTTAAATTTTTTTCTCACTCTGATCTATAGTTAGGCCTGTTAGGAAATGTCGGTGCTGTTTTTCTATTTTTAAAATATGGGCCCACGTTTGATCAGTTTTTGCTTGAGTTTCTCTGGTGCACTGCTGGTAAAATTAACTCACAGCCAGTTTTCAAGGCTATTGGAAAGTTATCACCACATTAGAAAATATTCTGTGCTAAATGATTTGGATATGTTAGGCCTTTTGTTCCCAATATTTCCACACCTAACTTTCATGGAGATCCGTGCTCCTGCTTGTTTATACTCCTATTAACTGCTGCTATGGTCATGCATGTTATTGATGGGTTCCTGGAAAGCTCAGCAACTCAGCAATTTTATAACTGCATTATAAATAATTCTATCAACCATTCTTCCCCACATCTACTTTTCATTTATTAATGGACTTTCTTTCTAGGCAGCATTTTCTTATCTCTCATCCCCGTCCCTTATAAATATATATATGTGTGTGTGTGTGTGTGTGTGTGTGTGTGTGTGTGTGTGTCCCTTGGGGGAGGAACATAATTAGTTTTGTGGTCCTTGTGCCAAAATTTCCACTGCCTTCAGTCAGAGATGAGCCTGAGGAATGCCTGATTAGAGCCTGTAGGAGTTGGTCCCATTTCTGTACAGCAGGAACAGGCTGAAGTGAGTGCACACAGGTGGGCAGTGGAATCCCAGGGAGTTTGAACCCAGAGACATTGGAAGAGAAGCATGAAAATGTGGGTTTATGTGTACAAGAAAAAGAAGGTGAAGCACAGGGAGGGGAGCCAGGCAAAGTGCTTGAGGATTCTGCTATACAAGAGCAGGGAAAACTGATATTTTACATGATTAGCTCATGTTAAATTTTGTTTGTTTGTTTGTTTGTTTGTTTTAACTTTTGTGGGTTTGTTTTGTTTTAACTTTTCAAATAACGGAAGAGTGGATTTTCTCTTTCCCCCCTTTGCTGTCATCAGGCAGCTGTGCAAATATTTCAGCATGTGATTGTGAAAGCACAACACTGCAAACTTGTGTGTTGTGCCAAGAGAAAAGTACAGGAAAACAAAAGGCAAAAGCCTGGGGTAGATCTAACTGCCAGGATCTTCTGTCCCCAGGGGAACCAGAGGGAGGAAAAGGGAGAGAAAAAAGGAGAACTGTGATAGCTTTCACTGCTGACAGTGACAGTGCCCCAGGTCAGAAGGAAACACAGAATGGAAGGAGGGTGGCAAAGCTATCAGGGCAATTAGCAGTCACAGAATCATGCCTTTCTCAGAGGATGTTGGCTTTATCTGCATCACCAACTGCTGGTGTTGTACCTGCCCTAAGAGACTGAGTGCTCAGGTTGCAGGTAAATTGAAAACCCAACGTACACGGTGCAGTAAATCAGTCTTTTAATTTAGGAAATCAGACCTACATGCCTGGTTTGGACTGGCCTGGCATAAAACAGGTCTTTTCCAGGAGCTTAAGGGGTTCATCAGCAAAGCAGTGATTCAGGCCAGATGACTGAAAACCCATCTCTTCACAAGTTCCCTCAGGAGTTTATGCTACACGAGTGTGGGCAGTGGGTGATAACACAAACCTAAATATGCCACAGCCAGGAATCAAGCTGACTGATTCCCTGCCAAGGAATCCTGTCTTGTTACTGCGGGAGAATGAATCAATCCATTAAAAAATTAGCTATCACTTGCAAGATTCTCAGTGGGTTTTACCACGTTCATTTCAGTGATTCCTCCACATCAAATGACAGCAAATATTCATCTTTCACTGTTTAAGTGAAAACAATAGGCCACAGTGTAATGGTACTCCACCTCTCAGCCCATCCTGCTCATGAGAAGTCAAAGGATCAAGACTCATTCCTGAAGCTGGTCATCATTCTGTGCCCTGAAACACAAAGCTGGGGATACTTCCCTCTTTTTTTCAGGCTCATAAAACTGCCAAAGTTACTCAAACAAACAAGAAACTCTTGGCTGTACTGCATGTAATCTCCCATCCCAGGGAATTAAACAGGTGGTTATTAAAAGTGTAATAACACCCACACTGTGAGAACATTTAAACCCTAAAGGAAGAAATTCTTCCTCCATCAAAGAGAGCAAAATCATTTAATGGTTTCAGGAAGCTCATACTCCAGCTTCCTCTAACCATTTGCATTCCACTTCCATTTAATTACCTGAATGATTAATTAACATCTATCAGCTAATGTTTTGCATGGTGCTTCAAATAAGCCAAGCACTGTATAAACTCTTGGTAGGAATTGTTAATTAGGCTACTGTTTAGGTCACTGTTGTTGCCTTCTGGGCTCTTCCCACTCCTTTCCATGTTCACTTTCATGGGCAGTGGTCAGTGCTGCCTCCCGTGGCTGGTATTTCCAATTTATGGAGTCAGCACCACCATCCTCCTGCAGCTGCTTCAAGAATATGAAGATTTTCTGGCATTGTCACACACACTTTTATAGGACCTGAGTCCCCAGCAAAGACTTTGCCCCCTGTTACCCACTTTAATAGCATTTTTACCTCACAGGCCCAGACTCCACCCTCACAGCACCTCTCCCCTGCCCAGGTATGCCCAGTGGTGAGGATTGAGGCTCTCCCTTCACTCAGCATGACAGCAGAAAACAAGGGTGGGTTCAGCCCCTCCCTACAGCGCACCAGCTTTCCAAACAAGCCCTGGAAATACCTGCAGTTCCATCCTTTAGGAAGGCTCAGCAGGGTTCTCCTGATGCTGAGCACAGATTCCAGCAGAGCCATGGTCAGTGTGGGCTCTGAGGGCACAGAAATCCCACCCACCTCCACATGACTCCCCTGGGACTCTGAACAGGCCATTTACAATTAGGTGTACAAGTGGTGAATTTGGGGGTCTGGAGCTGCAATTGTTTTGAGAGACAAAAGACATGACTTTAAAAAACCAGGACATGTCCCTGCAATTGAAACCAGTTGTCTGTGTAGTTATTGTCTGTGCAGATCCTGTGAGATAAATACACAAAATCCTGCATTGGTTTTGTTTCCCTTTAACTGTCAGCCACACAAATTCTCCTTTATAATTGAGCATCAAGTCAAGTTCTTTCCTTCTTACTCATAAGTAACGTTCAACAAGCCAAAACAGGCCACAGGAATGCCAAAAATATAACCCTTTGGAACTCGGTAAACCATTTTGTTGGTACTGCTGAAAATGGAGCAGAATCATTTTCTCTGAGTGCATTGGCCCTTCAGAGGTAACGAGAGCCCATTTCTTTGAGTCACTGAGCTCAACATGACAGGCTGAGCTGGTGAATCTCATGGTCCTTCCCTTATGTCCCAGGTCATGTTAACTCCTTCTAGAGTCTCCAAAGGAAAAGACTCTCCATGCTCAAAGACATGAAGCAGAAAAGGATAAGTCCAGAAATAAAGTCCCTCTAATGTTCTTTTCTTCCTTGATTAGATCAGTGCTAGACAAGCACAGGACTTTCTAAGCAGAAAGGTGCATGGAGGGAAGGGAAAGAACCTCATAATTCTCTTTACTTCTGTATCCTCACACTGTATGCAGCTATGGGTTTGTGGGGACTGTGGAACCCTGCTTTTTTCTAATCTTTATTGTCTTGCTCCTTAATAACTCTGGAAATAGATTGGTAACAGCACAAGTTTTCCATGTAAATCCCACAGGGATGTCCAAGGGTTTGCCCAGCACGACTGCCAGTCACAGTCCCCAGGGCTGAGAAATGATGGAATTTGCAGTAAGTCAGCACTGGAGGAGAAAAGAGAGAACAAAATGGAGGGTAACAAATGGAGAGTGCAGAAAAGAAAGATACAGAAAACAAACTGGAACAGAGCTAGTTCAAACACCAGGAAGGCACCAAGCTCTCTCTGAGACCTGCATGCACATACACACAGGGAGGCATTGTACAGGCAGCAGGGAGAGTTCAAATGAAGGGGGTAAAATCGAAATGCTACTCTCTGTGTGTGCATGTTCCACTGTATGCAGCACCAACAGCTCTGGGAGTAGAAATTCACAAGCCAGGCCTTACATTATTACATGATAGGCTTTGAAACCTTAAGATTTTGAGCTATAAATAAAAATAAAACAAAAAAACCCACACCAAAATAAAACAAACAAAAAAACCCCCCAACCCAACAAATAAACAAACCACAAAAACCAACAACAAAACAAACAAAACAAGCAAAAGAAGCAAATCAAGCAAAACCAACAAAACCCCCAAACCCCACAAACAAACAAACCCCACAAAACCAACCAACCAACCAACCCCTAAACAAACAAAAAACCCCAAACCAGGACAGTTAGCAGTATTTTGCTAAAATCCAGAAGTGACAGAAGAAGGTGAGGATGAACAGAAGTGGCTGCTGAAGTTTTTCTGCCAGCCCTTGGTACCTGTGCTGGAGAATGCACACCGACCTGCTGGAGTGTCCTGCACCCTTTGGCAGCTTTGTGCCCAAACTGTCCTGACTGGAGCTTTCTCTGAGGGATGTAAACAAAGGACAAATTTGGAACAAACTGCAGCAAAAGGCTGGTGAACTACTGCCTGAGTGACCCACACAGAATGGAGAATGGAGATGGGGAACAGGATATCCACAGATAAATCCAGGTGTTAAAAATGCTGTTTGCTTTTTTCCTAATAGGCATGGAGGGGTATTTTTTTATTTTTGCCATAGACTTGGTTTTATAGGTAGGGAAAATGTAGGAGAAAAGTATAGAGCTGCTCTTGTACAGTTCCTTGTATCCAAAAAAATACCTCCCCTCATTTAGATAGCTCTTGTGGAGAAGACTGGACAGAAGGAAGAGAAGGTGTAGGAGGGGTTTGATTTTTTCCCACTGAATCGAGATGAAAACAGTGTCTGGGTCTTGCTTTTCTTTACAGTGACTCTGGCAGAGCAGGGGATTGGTTTCAGTGGCTCATTACCCCAGGCTCCTGCTGTTTCGTGGAGATCAATGTATCATTTAATAGGGAGAGGCTTTTCAGCTCTCGGAGATTTTATCTGCTGATGGCTTCCATGATATTTATAGACATATCCATCAGCATAACAGCGGGAAGCAATTCTCCAGGGGTCAAATTGGGTGGATTTCCCCTGTTTAAAGTGCATTATGGATGCAGCTTTCTGTATAGGATTAACCACTTAACTCACTGAATCCCGAACATCATCAGCTATTATTCACAAAAACTGATGATCTCCACGGCTTAAGCCGTGGGATGGTTGATTTGTTTTCAGCCTCAATTATCTTTTCAAACAGTAAGGTCCTTTGTTAACCTCTGACTTGCTGAGCGCTGTGTAGGCAGCCCATTAAATCCTTCGCAGTCCTCTTTAAACCCTATGATTCGGGCTGCTCTAGAGATTTAGTCCCGTGATTGTCCTATTTCTGACAATCTTCGATTGCCACATGAATAACAACTTTGATCACGGCAAGCTTCGGAAAATAAACCACAAGATCGAGGCAGAACCTCCGTGCTTATTATACAAAGTGCTTTAATGCTTTCAGCCTAACTTTTGGTAATGATTTACAGAGCATGCTTCCCTGCTAAGACTATTTAGAGAGTCAGCTCCTTTGGGGATTCAGCATGCAGTGATTCTAGCTCCTAAAATTATCCGACTATCTTTCTAGTATTGAATTCCTCCTTGTGAGCACACCTTTTGGAATGAGAGGCAGCCTTGCAAGGGGAGCTCAGAATAGACACATTGTTCCAGCAGCCCAGAGTGCACTGGAAATGTGAACTGCTGTGAACTGCTGCCTGATTTGACACAGAGAGATGGATGTAGAGTCCTGAAATGGACAAGTGCTCCCGAATACAAATTTGAGTTATTTAAGGTTTTGTTTCCAATCACCAGAGCCATCATCAGTCACGTCTGTCCATCCACTCTCCCTTTCAAATTCACCGTGACCTCCTCGTGGCCTTATTTCACTTCACCTCGCTGTGTTCACAGTGACCTCCATCCTCATGACTTGGTTGTTCTCTCGGTGCAAGGCTGACACACCAGCACGCAGCTCTCTCACCCACAAAGACACTCCATGAGAAATGTAAGGGCAGCTGCTGTCTAACCCTGAGAGCAAAAATTAAGTTCCCAATCCCTGGCAGAATCCATCTCATTTTCTATCCTGGAAAGTCTGGTCAGAGTTCATACATGAATCCTATTTCCATTACTTTGCTCTTGAGGGATTTTATTTTGCTGGTGTACACAACTGCAGTGTGCTCTTGATCCTTTGCTTTACCCTCATCCATTTCTTTTCCTTTGGATATATTGGAACACCCCATAAATACCACTGAAATTACAAATCAAATAAGCCTTCTGTCAGGTAGGAAAGACAATGGCATTATCCTCTCTGTTCCCCTGACTAAATCTGCTGAAGAATGGGAGACAGGATAGCCACAGCCTAAAGTTCACTTTGATAAGCTAAAAATATTATAAATACAATTTGTCCCATCCACGGTGCAGTTACAAAATGTATTAATTACAGCTTAGTAGCTTTTCTGCCACGTTCCAAGCAAGTCCTTTCAGGCTGTCTACACTGAGTCATTTTTTGGAAATAAACTGTTTGGATCTAACATTAAATGAGAAATTATTTCAGATTTGGTCATACAGACTGGGTTTTCAACTTCCTCCTTGAACAGGCATCTGGAACAAAAATGTGTCTAGAAAATTTTGGCCTGCCTTTTGAGTCTGCCTGGGCTCAGGCTGCTCCCAAAGCTGAAAACCTCATCGAGAGACAAGGGCTGGATTCCTCACGGGCTGCCCTTCCCCCAGTGCCAAGAAGTAACCACGTGTGTCTAAGGCTACATAAACTAATTAGACATCTAATCCTACCTTTGTCTGCACCTGGTATTGCCAAGAAAGATGAGAAGGAGCAGCAAGTAGGGGAGGAATGGAGGGAAAAGGAACATTTCCCTTGTCAGGGAAACGAGGGCCAATGCACTGCTCGAGACATAAATCCTACACACAGTGTAGGCACACCTCTCAAAGTGGTAAGACCCTGAAATAGCACACAGATCTTCCAGAGGAAGGGAGAAATCCTCCTAAAAAGAAGATGCTGCACGTTCATTGACTACATTAAAAAAAAAGCTCACATGCAGGTACATAAAAAAGCAATTACCAGCTAATTACTGTATCAAGTTCACATGCACAAGCAGCAAGCAGGGGAGTTCTGCTCTCTGTGAGACACAAGACACAAAAGTTGCACCGGCAAGCAGCCCCTTCCCAGGGGATTTCTCCCGAGGCTCAGGCACAGCTACCAGACAATTCTGTAGCATTGCTGGCTCTCCTAAAGCAACCTCACATCACAACTTTTGTGAGACCACAAGACTCGGCCAGACAAGAGCCAGGACCAGCAGACTGAGATGGAAAAGAGTTTAACTTCTGTAGTATATTCTGAAGTTTCCAATTCAAGGTGCAGAAGATGCATTGCCTGCTTGTAGAGATCATTAACACAGATCACAGTAAACGGGCACTCGGAATGAGGGGCAGATGACTGACAGACACTGTGAAAAGAAACACTGAGATGTCAAGAAGTTTGGTTAAAAACGAGAAGAACCATTTCCTCAAATCACCTTGTTTTCCTTGTGGTACAAACAGTCCCAGGATTCACACTGGCAAACCTTTCTCCCAGCCGTGAGAGCACGAGGCTCGCTTTTGCAAAAAGAGGGAAGGTGGAGACTAATGGACGAGAGTTGATTTTGGCAAGTTGGGCCTTGAGAAGAGGAATTCACTCTTAGAGGGGTTGTGACTCTAAAGAGACGAGCAAAGAGACGCTGTGCTCGGCAAGGAGGGTGTAACTGACCCACAGTGATGACAGGCTGCAGGATTTTCTCACAGATAATCACTAGCTGAAGAAAAGGAGATGCCTTAGGCCTCGAACCAAATTGGTCACCTTACAGCTATGGAACGCCCCACCCAGCACTAATTATGACTATTATAACAGTAACAATTAAATCAAAGTAACTGCTGCTATTCTTTGACAGCTGCCTTGCCAAGGCGAGTATTTTGCTTGATTATGAAGCAAAGAAAGGGACTTAATCAACCTAAAATTGCCCTTTGTTTCGGAGAGGTTTTGTTACTATCTGAGTAAAACTCAAGTTTTGACAAGTTGTGAGCACAACCCTGTGTTTCCAGTTTCCCAATTTCCAGTGTTCACACCTCATGCAGAGTTTGTAGATCTGTGATGAAGGCTGAAACAGAGATTTGCTCTTCTGTTTTAGGTGATATCCCCCAGCTGGATTCTGGCTGCCCCTGTAGCTGTCTTTTATGCCTTCTATTTTCTGCCTTTACACCTGCTGTTTACATAGGTTTGGATACAGCCAAAATCAGACCTGAGTGCATTTAAAGCAGGTGGGCTCAAAACCAGGTGAGTCTCCTCTAACCAGTTCTATTTTTGAAACAAAACAAAAAAAAAGGTTTGATGCTGTGCCACAAGGCTCGGTGAGATAAGGAAGCATCACCATGGGCCATCTGTTCAAAGCACAGCAGGAGAGTGCTCACCTTCACCCAGCCCTGGGTGAAGCAGCCAGGGAAGCCCTGAATCTGGGCTAATTGAAGGGATCTGCAGCCAGCCTGCTTCATATTTAATAGGGATTTACTGCTGATGGAAATTACAAGCGAATTGCAGATTCCAGCACGCCGTGGTCTCGCCAGAGTCAAACAAAAGCACGTGGTGATAAGAGCAGAGTGCTGCAGGATGGGACCTGAGGTCTGCATGGGTCACATTGCTTTGTTAAAGTACTGCTGATCATCTCCAAGGTGCTACAGAGCTCCACAGCTTTCCTAGAGGCCATGCTTTCCTCAGTTGTGTTTATAATGCCATTTATAATTTCCAGCTCTTCTGTTTGTTTTTATACCAGTGTAGGAGGGTTTCTTTCTCTCCAAATCAAATCAAGGGCCTCACCATTTCTAGCTCAAAGTCTCCCTAATGCTGCTAATCTCCTATTAACAGCCTACTGACACAGAAGAGACAACAGAAAAAGACTGATTGCCAGCCCTCTGGCCCTGTGACCGTGTGCTGCTCAGATCTGGATTAATAGCTGAGGCGATTTACCTCAGGAGGCCTTGTCACAGGTGCCTGTAACTCTAAACTCTCCCCAAACTGCCCGGCAGCAGAGGGAGGAGGGGAACCAGTAAATCCACAGATGATGCACACACAGACAAGGCCCTGCTGAAACTCCTTTTTCTTCTCCTATACAAAATCAGGACAACTGTAAGGGGAAAAAAGCTCCTTGACTTTATATAAAAGGCAACGAGCTGGGCATGGACATTCCACCCAGGGCACATACCCACTGTGGTACTCCCTCATCCTACCTGTCACTGACAGCAAGTTTGTTCAATTTTAGCTTTTCTGGTTACTAGAAGCTGTTATCCAGGAGCACAGGCAACCTCAGCTGCTTTCTTGCAGTGCTTGTGGAGTAGGACAGATTGCTCTGCCCTGTAGTTGGTTTGAGTACAAGAGGAACCATCTCAGCTTTAAGACAATTTAAGCTGCTCCCATTCAAGGAAAGATGGAAAAACAGCATCATTCTTATTTGGCAACAAGAATCCATGTGACAGTCGGGTCCAGCAGCCCAAACAGTGTCAGGCTCCCCTCCCGGGCTGGGCTGCAGCTCCTACACTTGCTGTGCCTGTGCTGCTCCATGACCCTACATAGCAGGAGGAGGGTGCTGGGATGACGGCTGCAGCTGGACCGGCTGCACTTGACGTCAGCCAGCAGCAGAGTGTCCACACGGAGCATCTGAGCTGCCCCAGGACTCACTGCCAGGGACACCAACAGAGGCAGGAGCTGCTGCTGCCTGTGACCAGGTCAGCTTCACGGGTGCCCGGCAGTGGGGCTCAAGCATCTCTCATCCCCACGAAGATTATTATGTTTCAGAATTATTTCGTTTCGCTTGTTAGCAAATTGCAGGTAAAATAGGTAATTGTTCCTGGCCTGGAGTTAAACAATCCTGTTACTGAGTGTTACTTGCAGGTCACAGGGCTGCATGAGGTTTGGCCTCCAAGGCACCACACTGTCCCCTCTAGGAAGAGGGGTGAAGTACAAAAACATTCTACCATGCCTTACAGATAAATTAATTTAACCTATAATTACTGTTATTACAAGGCTGCTTGTCCACCTTGGCTTCTTACACGACCACACACTGCAACTCATAGAGAGCCGCTGTTCAGAGCAGCTCCTGCCTCTCCCTGAGCCTTCCCAGCCTCCAACACAACCGCATCGATGTTGCAGCTCACTGTCTTTCCACAGGTCCTTATTTATCGGGAGCATCCGCAGGGAAACAGGATCTGACTCACTCCGCAGCACAGCTGCTCCTGCTGCTCCTTCCCCCACCTGAAACAACAGCCCCGTTCCAAAATCTGCCTCCCTGCCCACAACATCTACTGCAAAACATCACCACAGCAATGCCGGGCTGCCCTTCTAAGGGACAGAACATGACTGGCTGCTCCTCATCAAAGAAATCCTTAAACAGCATCTTCGAATAACGCAAACTCACCTTGTTTTTGTGCCGTCTCACTCCTTTTCTGAGTCTCAGTGAGGAGCATCCAGCCAGCGTGAGTCTTTTTCAAACTTGATTCCTCATCCATATTTGGGAATTTGTGCTGGGCACTAGCTGGTACGAGGCACGCTCTTCCCACAGTGCACTTTGGGACTTGTAGTTCCCAAAAAGGAATGCTGTTTTCCCGATTGCGAGCGCCGAGCAACAGAAACAGACGCCTGAAACGCCTTTACCTCGTCCTTTGCTTGCTGAGCCCTTCCTTTAACATATTTATGTGCAGTGGTTTCACCTTAGACAGCCCGAATCTTTCAGGAACCCCTCCCACAGTTAAAGGCGGTGCGCCAACCCCTTGGATTGATTGCTTTTTGTAAAAGCTGCTGCTGCAGAGTGCTCCTGCTGCTGCCCACAGGGGCAGCAGGTACGTGGTCCTGTCTCCTGGAAACAGCTACCTAGAAAAAGAGAGCTCTGATCAAGTGTTTAATCGTATTCGCCACGCTGAAATGGCAGATAAAATCCCCTTTAAAAGATGTGTTGAAAAAATGTGTTTCACTCTCTAGCATGTTTTGTATTAGCCCATTTGATTTTTTAATTAAATAATCATAGTGGGGGGACAGACAAATGGGTCAGTTGTTTAAAAACGTTACGAGATAAATCAACCCTGTCTCTCCTGTAGAGATCCCTTTTTGAAGAGCATTTGCACCGACTGATGTAATTACCTTGTAACCAAGACACCCCGTTGTTTTTAAACAACAACCGAAGGAGAATGCAGACCGCTGCCTGCCGGGCACTGCCGCAGACGCTGTGATTACACCCGGCTAATGTTTTAGCCATTAAACAGCGTAATGTGCTTAAAACTGCGGGCAGGGGGTTCCTGAGGAGAGGTTCCCTGAGGAAGAGGAGAGCATCCATCACCGGCGGGCGGTGTTGCGGGGAGCGCTCCCGGGTCAGCACCGCTCCGAGCCCGTTCTCCCGGCTCCCAGCCGGGGTGAAGAGAGCCGGGACACTCCCGGGGCTGGGCTGACTCCCGGCGGCCGCGGGGGGAACAGCTCGGCCCCTTTCCCTCGGCAGCCACACGAGGGAGAAGAGGAAGGCAGCGCGTTTTGGCACGGACGGGCACCGATCTCGGTCCCCGCAGACCCCGCTTTCCGCCGCTGATCCCCGCAGAGTCAGGCTGGAAGGGACCACGGTGGGACATCTGGTCCCAGCTCCCTGCTCAATCGGGGCCATTGCAGAGCACACAGGATTGCATCCAGGTGACTCTGAAATATCTCCATGAAGGGAAGCTCCACACATTCTCTGGGCAATCTGTTTCAGAGCATGGTCACCGCACAACGAAGTTCTTCTCCCTTTCCAGGCGGAACTTCTTGTGCATCAATTTCTGCCCGTCGCCTCTTGTCCTGTTCCTTGGTACCACACAGCAGAGCCTGCCTTTATCTTCTTAGCACCTCCCTTTAGGTATTTATACACATTAAAGAGGTTCTTTCTCCGTCGTTTCTTCCCAAGGCTGACCAGACCCAAGAGACGCTCCAGCCCCCCATCCATCCCCGTTGCCCGCCCCGGCGGCGGTCGGTTCCCTCCCGCAGCGGTGACTACACGTCCCGGCGGCCCGCGGGGCCGCGGGATGCTCTCCGGGACGGCCCTTCCGCTGCCGGGAGGCTCCATCGCGGCTTTCCGGTGTGTACCCGAGCGGAGCGGAGCGGAGCCGCGCCTCGGGGGGGTGGGGGGCCTCG
>JANPWX010000151.1:891001-927703 GCA_024734555.1 Trochalopteron elliotii | reverse complement strand
TATGGAGGGATCTGTGCGTGTTGGAGGGAAGTGGGGTGTGCCCAGGAGCCTTCCCTTCGTTGTCTCAGGGATACAGTCACAGCGCATATCCTCGGAGGTCGAATTGGCCTTTCAGGCGCAAGTTAGAGGGGAAGCAGAGAACTGTTGGGTACCTGGGCTGCACTGAAGGGATGCAAGGGGACATGGGGTTATAAGAAGCACTTATTTAGGTATCTGTTCCTCACCAGTTTTGCAGAAGTGAAATGCTCCCTTTGTGTTGTGGGGATTCAGGCGCTGGCCGAGATGAACCGGTGGAGAGAAGTTCTGTCTTGGGTCCTACAGTATTACCACGTCCCTGAACATTTGCCTCCAAAAGTTCTGGAGCTGTGGTGAGTTTCTGCCTATTGCTGTCAGATATACACACGGGGTTTGTGTCAGGTTTAACTTCAGGCCAGGCTTGGGTATTACATGATATTTTCACTTTGCATGGTGTAAGTGGGATCTGGGACAGGCCTGTTCTTGACCTGTGTGTGCTGCAAGATCACCATTGCTTCATGGTGATCAAGTCCAAAAGGGGTGATCCTGAGAGAGTAACATCAATAGCTGCACCTGTTGTCTGCCTCAGAATTCTGTATTTTGATGTAGACCCCAGTTCATACCTTCATGAGAGCTGCTTGTGGGTAGTAGTTGTCAGTGATGTCAGCTTCGACAAAGACTTATGTAGGAAGACACCCCCACACCTGAGTGGGCATTTCTGTATAAGGAAAGAAGTTTCAGTTTACCTCTACAGACATTTTAGGAAGTTCAAGCAGAACTTTCCATGCCCTTCTTATGGCAATTTGCTCAGTGCCAGGACAGAAGCACCTGTTTGTCCTTTTAGCTGTTCTTCAAAACCTGTAGCTGTTTCTATTGCCAGTTTGCCAATGGAACCCTCCATGTAGACAAAAGTGAGAACAAAGGTGATTGAAGCATTCTTGAAGTGTTTTAGGAAGTGTATGGGTTCTACTGTACTCAGCTTTGTTCTTTGTTTTTTGTATTATTTTCTTCCTTTATTAAAACCTGTTTGCTTCTTCAAGACATACTCGACCACGCCATATTGTTATTGATTTAATCCATTTTCTGTGAGGTGCCAGACACCCTCAGAGGCATTGAGAAACTCCCCAGACTTCTGGTTTCCTCACACTTCTCCCTTCCATTTCAGCATCCTGCTGTACAGCAAAGTGAGAGAGCCGCAGGTGATGCTGGAGGCGGGCAGCACCTGGCTGAGAGCCCAGGCCAACCAGGGGCTCCCTGAGCTGGGGTCGCTGCTGGAGCTATACCTGGAGCAGGTTTTGCTGCCCCTGGGGCTCTTTGAGGGCGCAGAGGAGCTGGTGAGGGGCTGTGCTGGGCTGGACAGTGAGCAGCAGCTGGCTCTGCTCGGCACCGTCCGCGAGAGCCGCCGCCGCCACCGGGCACAGCGGGAGGAGACACGCTCGCCTGCTGAGGAGCAGCAAGAGCCAGCCACAGAAACTGCTCTGGGTGGGCTTTCCTTCTCTTTTCCTTTGGGTTTGTGCTCCTTTTTTACATTTCAAGTTGGTCCCTTACTGACCAAGGGTAACAGGTATTATCTATATATTAATAATATTGCCATGAGGAAGTCACGTTGTGCATCACAGCAGCAAATAAAAGAGTCAGTGATACCTTTGCTGAGAATTGCAAAACGTATTTAGTCTCTGCCAACATCAGGAGATGACAGTTAATGTCCAGGATCAAAAGCACTGTGGAGGTTTGGGGGTTTTTTTTAAGGTAAAAAAGGAAAACTAAGAGTAGCTGGCAATCCTTTAAGGGTATGTTTTGTTGGCTCTGTGTACAGTTTGCTTCATTTCCATTTACAGTTGAATCCAAGTAGAACAATGCCTGTCTAGCATTTAAAGTACTGCTTCTTCTCCAGAACTGTAAATCATTTGATGTTTTCTCCCAGGACAGAAGTTGGCACTACTGTGCTATAAGATCATATTGTAGCAAAGTAGATGCCTAAAAAAAGAAGTGTAATGAAGTGTATTACAAAATTGTACTGCTTCTCTGTTCCCTGTTATATAGAAACCCAAACCAAACCTAAGTCTCATGCAATCAGACTTCCAGTATCTTAGTTTCTTACTGTCTATATCTGTGTGATTACTTTTTAAACTTTACTTTGCCCTAACAGCCTTTCTATTGTTGTTTTCCAGGAGTGCTGTCCCAAAAGCTCCTGACCATGTTGACACTGCTGCGTAGAGCACTGAGGTCCATGTCAAACCACTTCTGTTTACTTCCTTACAAGAAGATGCTCTTGGCTACTTTTTTGCTGTACCTGGTGGTGGTGAGATTAGACCCAGGTACAGGATTAAGATTTGCAATTTTTCAAATTCCTTTATGGTTATGAAGAAGAAATGAGTTGCTTGTAATAAACTTGGTCTGTGTAAATGTCTCAGGGAGACACAAAATCTGGGTGACTGGGAACTTAGTGTGTGTAATGTTTCCAGTTGCAGTGCACAAGTGCCAGTTTTCTGAAAACTCTTTAAGGTACAGACAGAGAGGCAGAGCTGTCCTAGATTCAGCCTTTTCCTCATGGAAGAAAGGAAGAGAACTAGGTTTTTATTAACTCTGGTTGGGGGTTGTTCTTTTTAAATATGTTTAGTGTATGTTAGTTTTACCTAGTCAGTTTTACCAAGGTAATTTTACCTTTTTGTTGTGCTCTGCAGCTTCTCCCACATCACTGCCATTCATTTACAAACTGGTGCAGCTCTTCAGACAGGCTTGGGCAGCTGTGCTTTCTCCAATCCACAGGCCTCCCATTCGAGATTAAGTGTCTTCCTCCACTAGAAGTGTCACTTTGCCTTGGGGATCTCACCAGGCTCTTCAGGGACTGCTGAAATCTGAGATGACCACCCGTGGACTCCTGGAATTTCTTCAGACAGGGAATGGTGGTGTATGAATTTCGAAGCCACAACAAGTATTCCTGGTATTTTGCTTGGTCTTCTCCAACACTAGGGTAAAGCCATTCCTTCCATATGTACAACTGAATAAGAATCCTCCTTTTCAAACACCTTGGTTTGGATTTGTCTCTTCAGTGAGGGTTGTGTAGCCAGTTATGAACCGTGGAAGGAGTTCTCATCCTTACAAATGCTGAGCAGTTCTCTGAACAAGTGCAATAGTGTTCCTGGAAGCATGACTGTAAAAGGAGTACCAGTGATTAGGGGAATATTCAGTTTTGCCTGAAGACATCTGAAAAGCCCAGTTCCTGCCCCAGGGGATTTGGGACAAGCACATGGAAGAAAAGCACTGGAGAAAGTAAAGCCCATTGCATTGTTTCTCTTGTGACTGATGCCTCTTTGGACAAGCACACTGGATTTGAGTCATATTTAAGGCAGAAAGATGAGGTGGTGGGCCACAAAGACTGTGCTGTAAATACTCTTCTTAAATGCAAATTACAGCACTTAGTGCTTGCCTGATGCATAGTCATTCTTGGAAGCACTTGGTGGTGGTGGTAAGGAAATAGATTTATTTTTTTAAATTATATTCTATGTTATTGTCTAGTTGAACAACTGAAATTGTTGCTTTGTTTTTACTCTTTCCCTACCTCTTGCTTTGTTTATGTGGATGTCAAAAAGTCTCTCTGTATATCTAGAATTCCTCCCCAAGTCCCCAGTATCCAAAGTCCTGGTTTAGATGGGAGCCATTTAGCAATGCTCTGTCATTCAGAACAAAAGTTTATTTTTTATAGAAAGAGATACTTCTCTGACATCACAAGACCTTCCCCAGATCATTGTCAAGAAAATTGTACATCTGCAGGTCTGTCACTAGACCAACTCCATTTCTGACCACTTGAGGCAGAAATTGGAGGTTTGGGATAAAACATTAATTTCTCCTCCATCCATTCATCCATCTATCATCAACTGACAGAAGGTAAATTCCAAGGAGGGAGCACTGACCCAACAAAACACTGCCTTCACACTGTTGTGTGCAGGAGGGGACAAGCTAAAGGTGAAAGGCCACAGACAAATTTGCCTCTGTCATCCCAGCCCCTGTGCCAAAAGGGTGCAAACTGCCTGATGTCAGCCCAAACTACAGAATGTCAGAGCAACCTTTTTGGTGGGACCACACCAAACCCAGGAGAGGTCACCAGTGCAGATCCCAGTGTGGTGTCCTACAGCAGGAGTGCCCTTTGTTTTTAGCAGTAACCATGCTCCAAGCTGATGGCTGTTCCTGTTTTCTTCATACAGATGAGGCTGTTGGTACCCCCAGACTGTGTGATCTGTTGCTTTCCTCCCTACTGGGACATTTGGAGAAGTGTCTCATCTTCACACTAAAAATAATTGTCTGTTTCATCTTAAATTAGCCCAAAAAAGAGCTACACTCCAGCATTATTGTCAGACAAACTCAGGCAGGTTATTCATGAGTGTAGTAATGACCTTGCCTGGTTGTCTCAGGTGTTTTTAAAACCCAAACCAATCCCATATCCCTCCCCAAAGTTTTTGTCTCTTCCAGGACTCTATTATTCCACCAGGTTAAGTAGCCCATAGCTTTTCCATATAAAAAAGTAATGTCTTACATACTCTGCACACACAGGGAAGAGCAGCCTTTGCTATTGCTAAATGGTTCCTGTAACCCAGCTGTGAGTGCAGTTACAACACTGAAACCAACACTTGGTGTGAAATCAGAATGAAACACAGAAGCTCTGTCTGGAGTTGAGCTCTTCCAAGAAATGAGCAGGGTGAGTCTTCTGCCCCCCTGCTTTGCAAGGCCTCAGGTTATGTCCTTTGTAAACCAGTTAATGAAATGGCAAACTTCACTCTGAAGTCAGGCCAGACTCTTATCAAAGTGACTGTTAATTAATGAACACTTTTTGCTGCAGTCTTCTGGCATCATTTTTAGTTGGATGGCTGAGATGCAGTTTTGGACCAGTGGTTTTAGCAGGCCATACATAGTTTTTAGAATGCTGTTAAGTGTCATTTACCAGGGCTTTTAACATTCGACTTTATTTTAAGTGTAGGTTGGTAACCTTGACTTTATTGGAGTACTACTGATTTAGAATTTATATTGTTTTTAATTCATCATGAGAGAGCAAGAAGGCTTATATATATATATAAATATATATATTTATATATATATAAATAAAGTATCAGGGTTTTTTTTTGCAATTAATACTAAAACTGCAGTATCTAATTTTTATAATAAAGTGACTACTGATTTACCTCTTTGTAGAGTTGCTTGTTCATGCTGTGATTGAGTATATGAAAAAAAGGTGTTTATTTTATTGTTACACTACAAAGTGTATCAAAGTTTTTCAGAACTGTCTCACATTGATTCATTGTTTCAGCATATTTGAATTAAGTAGAGAATGTCTTCAGTGTGAATCCGATGAGATCTAATCCACTGATGATGTTGGTAGGGTGTAAATCTGAATTTTGGGATGGCCAAGACCAATACTAACAGGAGTAAAGTACCTGGCATTCATCATTATTAGATGATTGTACCTTTATATTAGAACTAACTACAGTTCTGACCTTACTGTATTAGGGGAGAAAACTCTGCAAATAAAAAGTAAAAATACACAGCACAGTTCTGTGTTTCAGGGATAATGCCTGAAAACCAGTATTTTATCCATCTAGCAGTGTTACACAGGTACTTAATCACTAGACTTGGGAAGTTCAGAAATCCTAAAATAAGATGCTGCTGGTTCTCCCAGCAGGTGGCAACAGACTAACAGAAAACAGTTATACAGGCAACACAAGGAAAAGTGTTTAAATCTTCCTTCACTTTCTGAGGAAGTAATTACAATGTGTGGGAAATGCAAAGACTTACACATCTCAGCTTAAAAGGAAAAGAGGATTTTGTGTGGTCACCTAAGAACTTACTAAGAGTGCACTGTATTTTAAAAGGGCACAATGATGTTCCAAAATAATCCATGATTCTGACACTGTTGGTGAGTCCTTCAGGTAGCCAACCTGTAGGGAGGGAGTGATGGAGAAAAACCATTTAACTGTCCTTCATTTGCCTCTTGGTGATTACAATCTCCAGCATATTGAGCTGGGGAAGGAAGAGGAAAGGGAAATACATTCAGAGTGCTGGTGTTTGTCTTCCTGAGCCAGTGATGGAGCCCTGTGTCCTGGCTGTGGCTGAACACCTGCCTGCCCATGGGGAGTGTGAATCCACTCCTTGGTTTGCTTTGCTTGTGAGCACAACCTTTCTTTTGTGTGTTAAAAACTGTACCTGAACCCACAGGTTCTCTCTTACTCTTCTGATTCAGGGCTCACTTGCCAGCTGGGGTTAAACCAGCACAACAGTACTTCTGAGTTCTAGATTATGCAAAAATACCATTTTTGAATGTGAGACTATTCCTTGGTCTCAAAGCAACCATCTGATGGTTTTCTGAAGAACTCTGAGATTCAGCTTGAACAAAGCAGCAGATTATCATGGAAATGATCATGGTAATTGTCAGGGAAATTCTTTGTTAAAAAACAATGGTGGCTTCAGAAATCATGGCTCTGTGGCTTTTCCCAGCCAAAAGCAAAGAGTAATGGTTTGCAGGTTTATATAAAGAACAGCAAAATGAAGACTGTACCAAAGTGAGTTTATAAAAACCAGTATGAACAATTTCTCACTGTTGAAATGCAGGTATTAAAGAAGATACTTCTATGCTGGTTGCCAACAGTGGCAGAACAATCTATTAATATCATGTCAGAGTAGACTAACCTACACCTTAGGGGTTGTCTATTTAATGTCTGCTGATTAAACAGCATCATAAACAGTACATTTATAAAGTCTGGGGATACATAACACAAATTCAAGCAAGTGTGGCTTCCTTTTTGTTACCTGAGGGTTGCAAACACGAGGATTTCTCTACTGAGAGAAGCTGCTGCTTTCCAGTGGTGAACTAGTGCAGAAGGAGCAAAGTGGTGGAGGTGACTGCACTAATTTGGTGTCAGAACATTGGGGTGATGCCTCCAGATCTGTCCTGCAATAAACACTGCAATAAGAATCAAATTCCTTTCTGTGTTTGGGCAGAGAAGTGAGGGTCTGTACTGAAAGCTGTCCTGTACTGCTGACAGCCTGGATGACTGCATATGGAAAGAGAAATAATAGAAGTAAATTGAAATGTTGAAGTGTTTCTAATTGAAATGTTAGAGATGCCAGGAAATCATTTAAAAGCTCTAGGAGAGCACACTTAAGAATGGTAATTATATTTACTTTCCAGATCTCTTATTTTTGTTTTTCTTCTGTCCTTCTCCAATCATTTGCTCTCTTCTGCCTTCTGTACTGGAATTTCAGGGTGATTTTCATCTACAGAAGTTCTGTGTTGGCAGAACAGGGAACTGGGGTGGTGATGTAAAATCCCGAGGTGTGAGAAAGCACAGTGAACAATGTTTCATGTGGTCACACTCCAGATTAACAAGTGTACCAGCCCTGGCTGCTCTGGTTTGGAGCCTGGGGAGTCTCCGTGTGTGTGTGGATTTGCACGGGAGGGGGTTGGAGGCAGCAGGGTGACTGTAGCCCTGGTTTCGTGCCTGAGATGTTTTGGTTTCTGAAATTCCTTTCCCAGGGAATTTTCTGTAAACAAGAGACACGTTTCGGTAACTGTAAACTTGGTTTACATTTTTCCCTAGGAGGGACTTCTTGATGTCCCTCTGCTTTGACCAACGTGATTGAAGAGGTTTGTCTTTGCTTCCACCAATCGGTCTGTGTAGAACAGTACAAAAAGGGAGACACATCCCAAAAACGGAGGAGTCATTTCCAGCCTTCTGAAGCCGGAGTCTTTGTGTCGTTGTGGTGTAAAACAGCGTCAGGTGACCTGTTCCCGCGGCGCTGTGACACTGAAATGCAGCAGCAGCTGCTGTGCCCGGGGAGCTCCTGCCCTGCAGGCAGAGCCAGGCTCCTGCACAGACCCGCCAGTGATCCCGCAGGGAGGGAAACTCCTCTGGACACACCATGGTAAGGGGGATGTGGGGACACTCGGGGACAGGGAGGGCGAGGGAAGGCAGCGGGGTCTGCTCTGCTTATCAGGAGGTTTTGGCACAGAGGCCTGACCTCAAATCTCAACCACCACTCACCACGTGGGAAGATGGGGAAGGAGTGCAGAAAATCTCACTGAGGAAATGAAATCTGCACCACTGTCCTTTTCCACACATTAAGTTTTCTCCAGAGAGCCCCTAATTAGTGGAATAAGATAAATTAGATGTGGAGTCTTAGCTGTTTGGTACTTTCTGTTGTGACCACATTTTTCTCAACGCCAGTTCATTTTCATACCAGATAATTGTTTTTTTAGAAATAACCCAAAAATATTTATTTACCTTTGTGTCTGTTTTAAATTTATTTAGCCCCAATGGCTATACTGCCCATAGCTATACAGAGTATGCATGTGTATTTCTTGAGTCCATGAATCCTTTTATATACATATGCATTTAAGTAAGTGAAAAAATGCCCTTTTTAAAAAAGTGTTAGGGATTTGTTATAAATCTGTAGAAATCTCTCAAAACCTCTTAGAATGTGAAAAAAAAAAAATCCATTTCACCTTTTACCCCAGCATATCTCTAGCACTGAGTCTAATTTTGGTGCAGAGGAAGAACTGTGTTACTTTCTGCCAGCTCATCTCACAGGCAAAATACTTCCACAGGCTTCCCAGGCCTAGGGAAGTGAGCGTGTTTGTGGAACAGCTGGAAGACTAAAGTCTGCCTTTTGCAGTAAATCCTGGAGCCAGGTATTAGTCTGTTTTAATTTTTAACAGTCAAAGCAGTCCCAGGTTTAGTTTCACAAGGGATCTGGTCCTTTCTACTGTTTCTTTGTTAGATCTGTTTTGGTAAATTAGTGGTGGGATGTGAAACATGAATTTGGAACAGGCTCCAAATTAAAATATCACATAAAGATCAGTTTACTCTGACTGTGACACTGAAGAAGGCCCACTCTCTTCCCTACTAAAAGTCTGGCATCTATTTTAATGCTGTTTACTATGCAAAATCAGAAACCTCTTTTCCACTGTCTTCTCTCTTTGGCAGAATATTTCCAAATCACTGCTGGGGTAGGAGAAGATGAAATGGCTCCAAAAGCAGGGTTGAGATACGGTTTCAAACTAGTGCAGCTGAAAACTCAGTGTGAAAACTCTTCAACTACAGTCCTATATGAAGCTTTACAATATTAACTTCCTAAGGCACCATTCACTTGTTCTATCAGGGAAAAAACAGACCAATTCCTCTACAGACATGAAGAAGAGAGCAAAGGTTTAAAACATTATTTGACTTGTAATTGTAGATTTGCTTCAAGAGATTTTTTTTTAAAGCCAGCTGGCTCCATTGCTGTGTTTGAAAAGACAAGTATTTTTTTTCCTTATTTTCCTTGCTGCCAGCCTCACAGATTGCCACTGGGATTTGAAAGAAAAGGCATGAGCCTGCCCTGTGGAAAGTCCCAAATATGCCTTTGGTGTCTCCTGAGTAATCCTCCAGATTGTGACATGCAGATTTATGAAGCCCCATTGTCACTCAAAATAGAGTTTTGCACAATTCAGTTGAGAAAAACAGGGTTGTGCAAGTACACCTGAGAGCACATGCCTTTGCAGAGTCAGCAGCTTAGAAATGAGTACTGAATAGAAATAATTTACATCATTAAATGAAAGATTTAAATTGAGCTTCCATGTTCATTTGAACTTCTGGGGATGACTAGCTGGGGCCGTGATGATTTTTGAAATTCTAGTTGCTTCTGATAAAATGTCTTCAGTCATGTTTCTTGAACACAAATATATGTCAATTTGTGAAGACAGCACTGCTCCAGAGATGATGTTGGTCACACATTGTGACCGAAAATTTAGTTTTTGGGGAGGATGCACTTCATTCTCAGGTCACAGAATGATTTTGCTGGGTAAGCAGTGGCAGAATTTAATTAAAAAGAATAAATAACTGGTCAAATCTGATAGTGCCATTGGTTATCTCTAAATGCAATATTACCAAACAAGAATGAGTGAGGACCATCCTCTACCCTTAAGGTCAGGCCTGTGTCATAGCTGGGCATCTCAATTCTCCTTCCTTCTCCAAAGCCTGGCAGTGGTCAGGGAGCTGCTCACTGGAAACCACTCTTGATGTTGTTTTCTGCATGGTGCTCAAGCATTGTCTGCAAAAATATTAACTGGCCTAGGCCAAACTGTGCCAGTTTTTTTGAATTATCCATCAGCACAGGAGATCACAGACCAATGTTCACTACTATGACCTGACTGTTTTTTACTCCCTAGTGTAGAAAAGGCCCTGGGGATCAGAAAACCAGAGCTCAGGCAGCTTGAATTGCTCCAAAGCAGAAACCAGATCTGAAAAAAATCCACATGCCTGAAACCACTGTCTCCTCAAAAAAAAAAAGCCTTTTGCTACACCCAGTGTTGCAATTGTTGGGACTAACCCAGAAGCATTTGCTTTATAATTCTGTTTGTGAACTTATGAAATCCAGTACCAGGCCCTTCATGCTCCTGTACTTTTAAGTGTCCAGGATTTTGGAGCAATTGACACCTGCCTACTTTATCCTGGTGTTACAGAGTTTTCTCTTCCTGGCTGCCACAGAAACAATGCTGGAAATCATGCAAATACACTATACTGCAATGGCACTGCCTGGCAAGCAATGGTGATACAAAATTAATGGCTGCTCAGGAGCTGGAAGGACCAAGAAAATCTGAAATAATTTCCTTAGGTGAAAGCAGCTTTACCAAGTTTGCAGGCTAGCCTGCTCTCAGAGGGTAGAAGGATCAAAAGACATCACCTGCCTTGGGTTACGTAAGGGTGAAGGATGCCACATGGCTGTGTCATGTTCCAGCCAGGAGTAAAAATAAACTCAGCTGGGATGTGCTCCCCAGCAGGGCCAATCCAGGAAGAAAGGTGGGGTTTGTGTAACTGAAATTAATTTTCCCTGTTTTAATACACTTCTACAGTACAGCACACAGATCTCAATTTTTTAAAAGGCTGTTCCAGTACCTGGCATGTGCAGTCTCATTGTGGTCGTGTAAATGAACAGCTGACAGTGACAATTTACTGATTTTTTGGAAAAGCAATACACTGTAGCCCTGGTTCATGTCTGAGATGCTTTGGTTTTCTGAAATTCCTTTCCCAGGGAATTTTCTGTAAACAAGAGAAGTGTTTTTGTAACTGTAACTTTGTTTACATTCTTTCCCTAGGAGGGACTTCTTCTTGATGTCCCTCTGCTCTGACCAATGTGATTGAAGAGGTTTGTCTTTGTTTCACCAATCAAATTGGTCTGTGAAGAATAGTATAAAAAGAGAAACACATCCCAAAAATAAAGGAGTCATTTTCAGCCTTCTGAAGTCGGAGTCTCGTGTGTTGTGGTGTAAAACAGTGTCAATACACTGTGCAAACGTAACCAGCAGGAATAGGGAGGGCTAGGACACACTGTTTTTTCTGACCCTGCCTCTTCTGTCTCCCCTCAGCGTGAGTGCATCTCAGTCCACGTTGGCCAGGCTGGAGTGCAGATAGGAAATGCCTGCTGGGAGCTCTTCTGCCTGGAGCACGGCATCCAGCCTGATGGCACCTTCAAGGACCTGCCAGACAAACCCAGCTCTGATGACTCTTTCACCACGTTTTTCAACGAAACAGCCACTGGGAAGCACGTGCCACGGGCCGTGATGGTGGACTTGGAACCAACTGTGGTAGGTCAGTATAGAAATGAACCTGTAAAATGGAGATGAGATTGCTTTCCCTCACATCTCCACGGTGTGCCACCAGTCTTCACTGGCACAAAGCAGCCCTTTGTACCTTGGGATACCACTAGGTAGCATGAAAATAATGTTTTTGTGACACAGGACACCAGATTCTGTCACAGGTGTTGCAAATAGGAACAGGAGGATCCCCAGCAGTTTAACAGCTGGTACATGTGGTGTGTGCAACTTCTCTCTGCATCTAATATTAAACTTTTGTGTTTGTTTATGATACTGTTTTTGCCATTCAAATTCTGCTTTTCTTCAGTTTGGATTCAAAGTAGGAGCCTGACTGCTCCCCTTCAATAATAAAGAATGTCTGAAAACTGGGACACCTGAATTTCTTCACACTTTTTTTCCTGGGGACTTGTGGATGCAGGCTGTCCTTGTCACCAACAAGCTCATGAGAAGATAAGGGGCTGGACTGAAGATGCACCATAAATCAATCAGATGCACCAATGACAAAATGCTACAGAGACATTTCCCTTCTCCATCAGCATCATGAGCTCCTGTGACTGAGAGCATGCACTGATGCCAACAACAACCAGAATTTGTTGGCACTGGAGCATATTCTCTTTCAATTTCTCTTTCTTCTTCAGATGAAGTACGGGCTGGCCCCTTCCGGGAGCTTTTCCATCCAGAGCAGCTGATCACTGGAAAGGAGGATGCAGCCAATAACTATGCCCGTGGCCACTACACCATTGGCAAGGAGAGCATTGATATGGTGCTGGATCGTGTCCGTAAGCTGGTAAATCCCAGTGGTTTTGAAACAGCAGTTTGGACTCTGCAGAAGAAAGAAGGGCAGGACTAACAGCTTGTTAATTGCAAATTATACCAACGGTTCACAAAAGAGATTGGAAGTCATGGAAGACAGATGATATCTTGGACATGTAATAGAACAGAAGAGAGAAGCCCACTAGTTTCACTTCCCAGCTGCATGCCTCCAGGCATTTTTGTAAAGTGGTTCTGAATATGTAATTTTTAATTATTAGCACATATACTGATATTGAATATTCATTATTTGCACCGATATTATTTAGCACCGATACTGATACTGAAGGGTGGATTATGCAGTTGTACATTGCTGGTTTCAGCAGGAATAACAGAGCAGTGTGAAGTTCAGAGAGAGAGGCAGGACAGATCCCTGTCTCATAGGTTGAGACGGTGGGGAAATCAAAGGGTGGAATTATCACCAGCCCTTTCCCAGGAAAACTTAACATGAAATCTATGCTTTATACTGCCTATGACTGCTCACTCCTTCAGCTCAGGATAAGCTGACATAGCAAAGTCTTTTCCACCTTTTTCAGTTGCGGCTGTTTCAATTTTGCTTTCTAGAGTGATGCCTGCTCTGGGCTGCAAGGATTCCTGATCTTCCACAGCTTTGGTGGCGGCACCGGCTCTGGATTCACCTCCTTGCTGATGGAACGCCTCTCCGTGGATTACGGAAAGAAATCCAAACTGGAGTTTGCCATCTACCCGGCCCCTCAGGTGTCCACGGCCGTGGTGGAGCCCTACAACTCCATCCTGACCACACACACCACCCTGGAGCACTCCGACTGTGCCTTCATGGTGGACAACGAGGCCATCTACGACATCTGCCGCCGCAACCTGGACATCGAGCGCCCCACCTACACCAACCTCAACCGCCTCATCAGCCAGATCGTGTCGTCCATCACCGCCTCGCTGCGCTTCGACGGCGCCCTCAACGTCGACCTGACGGAATTCCAGACCAACCTGGTGCCCTACCCCCGCATCCACTTCCCGCTGGTCACCTACGCCCCCATCATCTCCTCCGACCGCGCGCACCACGAGCAGCTCTCCGTGGCCGAGATCACCAACGCCTGCTTCGAGCCCAACAACCAGATGGTGAAGTGCGACCCGCGGCACGGCAAGTACATGGCCTGCTGCGTGCTGTATCGCGGGGACGTGGTGCCCAAGGACGTCAACGTGGCCATCGCCGCCATCAAGACCAAGAGAACCATCCAGTTCGTCGACTGGTGCCCGACGGGATTCAAGGTGAGCAGGGATGTCGCCCTGAGTTTTCTTGCTTTTCAGTGTTTGCAGTTTTGCAGTGGAGATTCTCACGCAGTTTCATGTAAATTATGTATTTTTAGAACCTATTTTGTTTACATATTTCTCCTCTGGGAGGAGAAATATGATTGATGGTGATGTGTCGCCCTGAGTTTTCTTGCTTTTCAGTGTTTGTAGTTTTGCAGTGGAGATTCTCACGCAGTTTCATGTGAACTATATGTTTTTAGAACCTATTTTGTTTACATATTTCTCCTCCCAGAGGTTCACCAGATTGATGGTGATGTTCACCAATGAGGTCAAGAAGGTGGCAACTTGTCTAGCCAATCTTTTGCCTTCTGGCCAAAATGTCTAAAAGATGGAGTCAGAAATTAAAATAGAAACTTTCCTGCCTGACCTTCTGTGTCTGCCTCGTCCTTTGTGTGCCTGAAATTGCCACAGTGATGTTCACCAACAAAGTCAAAGAAGTGGCAACCTGTGTAGCCAATCTTTTGCCTCCTGATCAAAGTGTATATAAGATGGAGTCAGAAAATTAAAATAGAAGCTTTCCTGCCTGATCTTCTAATGTCTGCCTCGCCATTGGTGTGTCCGAAACTGGCACAGAGGGGTGTTGGAGTTCTGGAAAATGACAGTTTTGGGCTTTCTGTGCTAGAAGGCACAGAAACCTGTCGCCCTGATTTTTCAGCCTTCTGATCGTTTTTTGTTTTTACTGAAGTTTCTCACACTTGTGACATAAAAAAAGACTGATATTTTGTAAGCAAAACATTCTTTCTAGGGAGAAAGACAAATTGATGGACTTCTGAGTTAACCACTGGGGTCAGAGGAGTGTCCCTCTCGTCCCCCAATCCTTGACCAAATCCCAAAAACCATATAAGTTGAAATCCCCCAAATAAAACTCCCCTTTTCTTTTCATCTCACAACCTGACGGGTGAGTGTAGTTCTTTTTGTGTCCTCTTGTGACACTGACCCTCAAACAACCACTACGTTTGACTTGAGGCCATGGAACAGGCTCCCAAAATTGAGTGATAGCACTGGGGTTGTGGGTGTGGAGTTTGAAGAGACTTTTATGATATCACTTAGAAAACTTAGAATTTAAGGTTTTAGTATATAGTAATACATATGGGGCAATATGGGGGATTTAAGGTGTTGTCTAAGTCCTTCTTCTTCACCTTCTTTGTTTTTGGTGGTTTTTTTTCTAATTGGGTGAAAAAGGTCAGCATTGTGGGCCTTGGGTGGTCATTACTGGGTTAAAAGTATAAATAATATAGGTGTCATCTCATTATTGGGCAATTAGCACTTAAAAGACCTTGGAGAGAGTTAGAGGCACTCCATTTTCTACCTTGCTAGTTAGAGCTCATGACTCATGAGGCTGTGCTATAGATAAGAATTAATAAACACTGAGTCTGAACACAAAACTGTGCCTCCCGTGCATTAATCCTGGCTCTAACACAAAGAAAAGAAGATAAACCCCCCATATTTTAATGGTGCACCCTGCCACTTGCCTCTCTTCAGTGCTTAAAGGGCAGGTTCAGTCTAGTAGAAAACTTTTATTTAAAGTTTTCTATCTTGTCTGTTTCTCCTATTTCCTCCTGACCATGGGGGAATATAGATATTTCCCAATGAATGTGAGAAGGATGCATTTATATAAAATGTGCCTTATCTCCTTTGGACATCCCATTGACACAGGCTCTTACATATTTAAATAAGAGGAAATTCAAAGTGTGTATGGGTTAAAGTTGAAAGGAGTTTTAATTTCAGACCTGACCTTTAGAACTGCCAAGGAGCATTGCCTCCAAGGCACAATCCAAAATTGAGGAAATACCAAAACTGATAAAATTAATAAAGGAAATGCTGATATTAGGGGAATCTCTTAGTTAACCTAGAAATATTATACAGCCTCTCCTCACTGCTGGGAAACATATTTTCAACAACAATACAGACATTAACAGCGGAAAAACACTTGTCATAGAGACAGCTCCCTCAACAATGAAAACTTTCAACTGGGAACCAACTTTTATGTTAGTTTCTACAGAGTATCTTGGTGAAAATCTACGTTGAGTACTGAGTAGCTGTCAAGAAAACCATAAACTCGTCAGTGTATATTAAAACAGTAGAATAATATAGATATTAAAGTATAGATTATATAGATATTAATATAGATATAGATTATATAGATATTAATATATATATTAATATATTAATATATATAACAATATCTACATATTGATATAGATATTAAAGTGAGTGTGTGTCACGCTCTTGGACATTTGTAATGGCATTTGCCATCTGGCACTGCTCTACCCCAGCAGCTGTAACTTACATTTCTGCAGCTCTTTGACTGAAGGGTTTGACAGCCTTCTCTGACATTCCTGTTTCCAGGTTGGGATCAACTACCAGCCTCCCACCGTGGTTCCTGGAGGAGACCTGGCCCAGGTGCAGAGGGCAGTCTGCATGCTGAGCAACACCACGGCCATCGCCGAGGCCTGGGCAAGGCTGGACCACAAGTTTGACCTGATGTATGCCAAGAGAGCCTTTGTGCACTGGTATGTGGGTGAAGGCATGGAGGAGGGAGAGTTTGCAGAGGCCAGGGAGGACCTGGCTGCCCTGGAAAAGGACTATGAAGAAGTGGGGACTGACACATTTGAAGAGGAGAACGATGGGGAGTAATTTTAAAAATACATTTGGTGAGCACAGAATTGTCTCTGTGTCACTGCACTGCATGTGGCAACAATTATGCCAGCTTTTCTGTATTTATTTTCTGTATTTATCTGTGAATTTATGCGTGAACATGAATTTAGGAGAGGTCATATAGTGACATTTTTTCATTCTATAAACGACAGGCAAATTATCCTGTAAGATATCATCAGCTGTAGTAATGCCCCACCACTCCCAGTAATGAAAAAAGACTTGTTTTCCCTTGCACACTTAATGTGAGCCTGTTCAAGCTCCAATGTACATGACAAACTCACTACATTCCACATGGGTCATGCCCTGCTGGAATCCTCCTAGAAGTCCTCCTAGAATCTATGCTAAGGCATATGGAGGGCAGATTTAACTGGATGCTCATGGATAAATTAATTGGGCACTTATGCATGAAGCACCTAGGTGCTCATGCATGAATTAATTGGGAATTTATTAACACCTTTGTGCAACAAATGAGATATTGTCTTGCTTTTTAATGAGGTTCTCCTACATGCATTTGTGATCCTCCTCACTCATTTCAGAATCTGGATTTTTTTATGATGCTAATACAGAATTCCTTTCAAGAAGGACCTGTCTATAAAAAGTAAGACAATTCTTAGAAATAGCCAAGTGGCCTTTTTTTTCAAGACTGTCAGCTTTCAGACCTGAAAACCTCCTTTCTGGGACTGGTTCTGCCAGATTTTCTCTCAAAAATTAAGTCAATATCTCTTCTTTGTCACACAGTTGTGTTCATAAATTCTCAATTAATTAATGCATGGGTGCTAATTACTTCACATTTCTCACCCTTTCCCCTTTACATTTCTCATCCTTTTCCCACCTTGTATTTTCCACCCTTTTTTCTCTCTTTTTTCACCTCACATTTCCCACCATTTTCTCTCTCTTTTTCTGCCCTTTCCCCCTCTGTTTAAATACTTCAAATGTTGGGAAAAGGGGGATTCTTCCTCAATTAAATTTTAAATAGCGCAAATGGCAAGTTTTCCTTTAATTGCTACCCTTAAAATCACAGGTGAAGGGGGATCCCCTCCAATTTAAACACATACAATAATGAAAAAGGAGGTTTTCCCCTCAAATTAAACCCCTTTCCCATCAAACCCCTCTCTTTTTATGGGGTCGCTGGGATGCAGTAGGGAGGGGAGTGCTCATCCAGGTGTTCCTGCTCCTCATCCAGGTGTTCCTGCCCCTGCAAACACTGTCACTGTGTCCTTTGGAGATCGCTGCTCCAGCAGGGAAAGGAACCCCCCTGAAAGCAGCCCTGGGCAGGGCCCGGCCCTCCTCATCCTCACTGACCACACCTGGGCCTGCTTCATCCCTCCTCACCCTCACTGACCACACCTGGGGCTGCTTCATCCCCTCCTCATCCTCACTGACCACACCTGGGGCTGCTTCATCCCTCCTCACCCTCACTGACCACATTTGGGGCTGCTTCATCCCCTCCTCATCCTCACTGACCACATTTGGGGCTGCTTCATCCCCTCCTCATCCTCGCTGACCACAGCTGGGGCTGCTTCATCCCTCCTCATCCTCACTGACCACCCCTGGGACTGCCTTGATCCTCCTCATCCTCACTGACCATCTCTGGGGCTGCCTTGATCCTCCGCATCCTCACTGACCACCCCGGGGTTGCTTCATCCCTCCTCATCCTCACTGATCCACACCGGGGTTGCTTCCTCCCCTCCTCACCCTCACGGAGCACCCCGGGGCTGCCCAGGAGACTGATTTAGGCAGGAATTTCACTAAACCCCACTCTGAGTCTCACTCAACAAGCCGAGCAAACCTCGCTGCGTTTCACATTAATCCTGAAACCGAGGAAAACGAAGGAAATGAAAATCCCTCGGGAACACAGCGGGGCCGGCCGTGAAGTTACCCGGATAACGCCGGGATGTGGCGCCGCAGAAAACCCCGACAGGATTTATCCCGGACTACGGAATGGAGTCGGCCCAGACTGGATTTTTCCGGAATACGGAATGGAGGAAAACCCAGACTGGATTTTAGTGGAATAAAGAATGGGGACAACCCGGACTGGATTTTTTTTTCCAGAATACAGAATGGTGGGAAACCGATGGGGTTCGATCCTAATCTTTTGTACAGAGGTGTACAGCAGAAACATGTTCCTAAACCAAGAAACCATATTCCTAAACCAAGAAACCATGTTCCTGAACCAAGAAAACCTAATTGTTCCAGCAGTGCACACTTCTCAAACACTCGACCATCGCTGGAACTGCCCAGGTGCTGTAAGAGGCCGGACTGTTGGTGCTCATGGCTTGAACAATGGCTGGGTGCTTTTCCAGTGATGCACGGAGGTGCCTGCCGGGTGCAGAGGGGTGTGCACATCTGAGGCTTCAGCCTGTCTTTTCGGATAAAGGAAGAGGATGACAAGAGGCAAATCCTGCAGGTGGGATAAGTCCTTGTCATGACTCAGCAGTGAAAATTCCTCTCCAAACCGCCGGGACATTCCCATCTCGCATGAGGCAATTCATCTCGGTTGATGGGCCATAACACTGGGTGTGCATTTCTTAACTTCCCGAAGGCTTTTTTACATCGCATCCTGAGCATCCACATTAGGATTTATTTTATTTGCAAGGGCACTCAGTGATCAGGAGCCCTGCTCTTTTGGAGCCAATGCACTTTTGGAGCTATTTGGACATTGGAAGTGCCGTGGCAATTATCAGGAGCTAGCAGCATTTGTCCAAGAGACATTGCACCGTAATGCTCAGCAGGCAGCGAGTTTGGACACTAAAACACTGCACCTTTCAGTGTGAGCCATCCCTTCATCTGGGCTCATTTTCTGGGCTCAGACTTCTGCCTGCTGCCTGCTTTGGAAGTGACTGAGCTCTGCAGGCAAATCTTGAAATATTCTTAAGACTACTCCTCCTAAGCAGGCTCTCACAGTGGTCATTACTAAAATGTGACCACTGTTCCAGCTGCACGCTGCTTCACTAACTTCCACCGGGCAGGTTTAGTTCCTGTTTAACCTCCAGTGTCCTTTTGCACTTTGCTCAGGTGGTTTCATTCTCTGTAGACAATTTATGGCTTAATGGTTCTTCTCTCTCCCTTCCTCCCTTCCATCGGGCAGTTGCCACACAAACCAGTAATAGGAAAGGAAACATCACTAAATTTAAACTATTGCTGAGAGCCTCTGCCACAGTCAAGACGCTGAATCATTTGTGCCTTTCTGCTCCAAAGTCCTACAGATATCCACATCCCCCCATGACGATTCAGGGCACTTTTCACTGTCCCTGTTGCCTCGACTGAAAACCTCGGAGCGCTAAGAACTGAAGAGCTGCGCTGCCTCCGACAGAGCCCGGCAGTGTGAGCAGGTTCTCCATTACCTGCCCAGAGGGTTTTGCAGCGGGGGCTTCTCCCCAAGGCCAGCTCTGATGGGCTCCAGACAACCCCTCTGAAATCCTCCCGTGCGCTGTCTCCTTTTCATGGCTCAGCAGAGCCGGGTGGGGGCTGCACAGAGGTGCTTGACACGGGGATGGAAGTGCTGCCAGATGAGCTGCGTGTGGACACTTCAGCCCCATAATCCTTCCCCCGGAAGGCACACGCGAAGCGATCTGTATTAAAGCACAAAAAAAAAACCAGCAGCGGAAACCCCTCGACCAATTTCTCCCAGCCCCCTCCGTGCCGGGAGGCGGCGCAGGGCGGCTCCAAGTTTCACTTTCTGTGCCTGCTCCTGGCCGAGCGGGAAATGAAAACCACTCGGCGGGGCGGGCGCTGCTGCCGCTGCCGCTGTTGGACGCGGAGGGGCCGCCCCGCTCCTCTCCGCTCCTCCCACTGCTCTCCCGCTGCCCGCAGCTGAGCTGATCCCGCTGCCGTCCCGGATCCCGCTGCCCTCCCGGACCCCTTTGCCCGAGCTGACCCCGCTGTCCTCCCGGACCCCGCTGTCCTCCCGGACCCCGCTGCCCGAGCTGATCCCGCTGTCCTCCCGGATCCCGCTGCCCTCCCGGACCCCTTTGCCCGAGCTGACCCCGCTGTCCTCCCGGACCCCTTTGCCCGAGCTGATCCCGCTGCCCTCCCGGACCCCGCTGCCCTCCCGGACTCCGCTGCCGTCCCGCTCCCCCGGATGAGCGGCTCCTGTTGCGGGCAGACGCGCGGTGCCATCCCCGGTTGCTGCTTCTCGGCAGTGCCCTGTGAGCCTGAGATCCAGCTCGGAGCGCTGCTGGTCCTGCGGGAATCGGTAAGAAGAAGCTGTTTTTATGCTGGTTTGTGAGATCGGATGCTGGAGGCGCAGGGTGCCAGCAGGGAAAGGAATAGAGAGGGAGATAACGGAGAATAGTTCGGCGGTTAAGGGGGAAAGTCTCCTGTCAGTCGCATCCCAGAGAAGTGTGGAGGTGATGCGCTCTCAGGTGCTTCTTTCCCCTCAAGGGTGGGTCGTCACACCGAGCCTCTGCTGGACCTCTTGGAGGAGCACCTCAGGGGGACCACAGAAACAGAATAGTTTGGGTTGGAAGGGAGCTTGGGGATCATCCAGTACCAACCCTCCTGCTGCGGGCAGGGATCCCTCAGCGCTAGAATAGATCAGATCCCTTCCACTGGAATAGATTGCTCAGAGCCCATCCAAGCTGTCCTCCCCACCTGCCCTGGCATCATCTGCACCCCAAGATTGCCATGAAGGAAAAGGAGCTGACAGGGAAGGGACCACAAGTGCCGCCACAAGAGGTGGGAGCCCTTCTCGGGCACAGGGGTACGGGGAGTGAAGGGACAATTCAGGGTTTGTCATGAGGAGCCCGTGTCCTGGGAGGGCAGATGGACACGGGAGCAGGGCAGGGTTAAAGGGAGGATTCTGGGCTGGCTGAGGGAGAGGATTAGGGTAGATGATTATGGGATGGAGGGTGTCACTGCTCCCTGTTCTCTGCCACACGTGTGCTGAGGTACCGACTCCTACCCCTGACATGCAAAGGAACCCGAGAAGCAACGCTGCTCCTCCAGAGAGAGAGGAGGAACGGGGGGCAGGAGGAGAGCCTGCTGCTCAGTTCCTTGGCTCATTCACCAGTTGTTTTCTATCCTTGTGCAGGGAAAAGGAGGTCAAGTGCAAGTCTTAGGAAGGCTGTATTTCTGATAGCCCAAACAAGGCGGTTCCAAGGGTTGGGAAGTTCTGTTTTGTGTCTCACAACAGGATCCCTGATAGTGGTGACTGGGAGAGAATTTCATGGAACCAGAGATATAAATCCTCCTCTATCCCCCTGCACCTTCCTGCCCTAATATCCCTAAAATCTTTCAACTTTTCCTCAAGTCACCCAAAGCCATTCAGCCCTGTGCTTGCTCTTTAATCCCACTCTTAGTCCTCCCTTTCCTGACTAAACCTGTGTCTTGCAGCTTTGCTTTTTCCCCAGTAAATCCCTAGCTGTTGTTTAGCTACCTCTGCACTGCCTGGCCCTATTTTTTCTGTCTCTTTCAACATCCCCACTGCCTGTGAGCATCCCTTACCTTCATCCACACCAGCTAAACCCTCCAGGATGGGCTCCCACTCCAGCTCAGCTTCCAGAAACCTGAATGCGTCCTTAAATCGTCTCCAGGAAAATGGGCAGTTTGTGTTCAGGCTCTGTTTTGGCAAGGGAGAAATCAGATTAAATTTATCTTTTCCTGCATAGCTGTTCTAATCACTGGGTTTGGGTATAAAAAGTAATGTTCTTGAATCTGTCTTTCTGAGCTTATTTTTTTTCTCCCCCCCAAAAAAAACTTCTCAGCAAATTCGACACTATTTGGTGAATCTCAGCATGTGACATTTAGAGTTCAAAAATAAGCAATTAAAAGTACAGTTGGAAATAAGGAAACTTAAGCTTAAAGGTAATAATCAAGGAAAAAAGATCAATTTCTACCATCTCTGCCTGAATCTTCATTAACTTTGATATTTGATACTATTAAGCATAGTTAACCCAAAACCGTGCATTTAAAGTAAAGATTTTCTTTTTTTTTTTTTTTAATGAAAGGCAAAACCAGGATTTTGCTTATTTCCCTTTCTTAGTACCTTTTCTTCATTCTTTCAGAGCTTGGCCTTAGGTTGATTTTAAACGCTGTTTAATATTTGTAGAATAATAATTTCTGGGCTTTTTTTTTTTTGGGGGGGGGGTCGTCTCCACACCCCTTCCCCCTCCCTGTGAATATCTATTTTTTTCTGATTCCCTCTTCATGTTGGCAGTGGGCTTTTAGAAGCTTTCATTTTTTGCATAGTTGCATTTGAAGTCTTATCAGATTATTTTGTGTATTTTTATTTTGCTTCACTAGCTGAGTCCCAGGAGACTGTCAGAGTAATGCTCTGTTGAATCCTCCCTTAAAAGTCAAGGCATTATAATGGCTCTCTTGCATGAAGAGCTACTTTGCCTGTGACCACTTGAAGGAACAGAAAAAGAAACTGATTATGTTGGTGCTTCAATGTCTTTCAAAATTACAGTCCAAACTGCCACAATAGTGCTGTGACTCAGGCACGTAAAACCAATGCAGGGAGCCCAGTACAGAAACCAAAGGTGCTTATCTGGTCAGAAGAGAAGGTGAAACTTGACCTTTTCAATACTTGGGCTACTTTTTTTTGGATAAAACATTGCTTTTTTTAAACAGAGCAATTTTGCAGCATCTGTTTTTTGGCAATTTTAATCATCTCATTTACCCAATCTTTCCAAACAGGGATATTTGGATTTCCTTGGCTGGGTGGAGCCATTTCTGTGGAGCTGAAGGCTCATTTATTTATTTAGCCACAAGAGGAAGACAGGATGAGCAATTGTCTGTCGTCAGACTCCGTTTCTGTTCCCTTAGCAATAGCCTGCACACCTCAACACCCATGTTAATTCAAATATCCCACATGCTGTTGCAGCAATCTTACTGATTTTATTGATATTCCAGGCCAGGAATGGGGCCCTGAGCAACCTGATCTAGTGGGTGACATCCCTGCCTGTGGATGAAACTAGATGATCCTTAAGGTTTCTTTCCAACCCAAACCATTTGATGATTTTTTTATTTCTTCTTTCTCATAATGAAAATGTCTCTGCAGTCCTTCTGTCCCTGAGCAATACTGTTCATGGGACAAAGAAGTGGACGTCAAGAAATAACCAAGAAACCAGAGGTGGCTCTAAGTGAGACCATGGAGGCAGAAATTGAAATACAAAGTAACAAAGAGGAAACCCAAGAGGTGAAGGCCAAAACCCAGAAGCTGACATCAGTCTTTGGTGTGGCAGACCTTAAAAATGGTAATACTGTTTTGCCTATTCTTCACTGTCATATTTTTTATTTCTCATGCCTGCTGTTGTGTTCTCTGTCCATAGGCTCAATTTTCTCCTATTCCTTACCTCTTCTCTGAGGAATATACAGATTCTCATTTTGCCTTGCCAAGTAACCATTTTGAGGTTTTTTTAGAATGGAATACATGAAGATCTCAAAGCTTTCCCCCTATTTTAGTCCTCAAATCGGACATTGCAGCCAAAAACTCCAAATTGTTGACTCTGTCTCTTTCCAAACACAGCCAGCATTGCTGGATTTGCTAAACCATGGACTAGGCCCTGGTTATTCTCCTCATACAGGCAGTCTTTGCCTCCTGTTGTTCTATTTTATGTTTAGGTGTGTTATGAGAGGACTGGAAATAGAGAAACTGGGAGAAATCTGTGCATCATTAGCCAGGTTCACTTGGATTTTTTCTCTCAGTTGCCAAACAAAACCAAATGTTATGTTTGAGCAACAGAAGAATAGATTGAAGAATAGATATTTCAAGTCTGACCAAGATGCTGGGCTTATACACCGAATTCCTGAACGTGCACGAGAAGAGTTTGCCACTTCAGATAATTTTCACTTTTTTTTCTTGTGCCAATCCCCAGGCCTCACTTCTCCTTTCTCTCCCCTGCAGCAGCTGTTGGACTGTACAACCTTGGCCAGAGCTGCTGCCTGAACTCTCTGCTCCAGGTGTTCCTCATGAACATTCGCTTCACCAGGATACTCCGAAGGTACCACCCCCTTGAGCTGCTTCAGATATTTCCATTGTTGCCTCCTCCACTCCTTTTTTTAATGTGGGATGTGCATTTGAAGGCTTGGATCCCACCCAAAGGTGCTATTCAGGATGCTTTTGGTCCCTCTCAGCAAGCTCTCTGCCTTGTTGTGTCTGTCATGCACTGCCAGGCCCTGCAAAGGTAGAAGCTGCAGTGCTCAGGCTTGTTAATCATCTCTGCTCCATGCCCTGAACTGAGTCTTTATGGCTTTATGTATCTCTCTTTTCCCTAACAGGATGTAATTTTATTCCAGGTTTACTCACAGGCCGGTATAATAAAGGATGTGTCACCTGTAGCCATACACAACTATTAATTTTGTCACTTGAGGCATGTAAATATAAACATACCCTAATCCCTGGCCTCTGACAGAGAAGAGTTTTCACTCAACAGATTCAGATAATGAATACCTAGCATTACTTTGTTTTGCTTGATTTTTGTCCCTGCCTGTTTTGAAGGGGATTTGGGCTTCTGTCTCCTTGCTGACCACACCAATAATTGGTTTGATTTGTTTCCAGTTTACTCACTTCACTGCAGGTTTAATCATCTAAGTGGGTCATTCCTATTCAGTCCTTTCTTACATGCTCACTACTGAGCAGAGGAGAAGGAAGACAAATTACAGACATGCAGAACTGATAAATGTCATAAATGGGCAAAGCTAAATAATGTAGACTAGGGTTACCGTGCTTATTTGAAGAAAAAAAACCCCCAAAACTCTGAGCTACAGTAAATTTAGGGAGAATTAAGAGGTTTTGTTAGCATATAGTTGAAATACAAGCATGATATATGTGCCCGTGAAATTTTGAGGGCATGTTGTGAGTGAGGACATCAGTGGGTGGGAGGCAATAAAGGTCTGAAATTGGCTGTAACTAATATTGTTCCTAGAGGCCAGAAAGCACTTGAGGTCCTGCTTGGCTTGCCTCTTATTCAGGAAAAAGGCAACTTAAAATTTTGGCCTTTTACTTTAGAACTGCCAGCTTGCACTGTGTGATGAGCTAGTGTGGGTGGCTGCTTTCCCTTTTCCCTTCTTTTGCTGAAAATTCTGATCCCATTCTGGTTCCTCTTGAGCTGCTGCCTCTGCTATGACCTGTGCTCCTTCTGGTGTGATGTCTGATATTTCTCCATTGTACCTCTTAATCATTGTACCTCTTAATCAGTGTTGCTTCTTCCCCTTCCAGGATCACAGTGCCACCATCTCCTGCTCAGAGGAGGAGCAATGTCCCCTACCAAATGCTCCTGCTGTTGGAGGAGATGCAGTGTGGCAAGTGCAAAGCTGTCGGTCCCACAGAGCTGGCTCGCTGCCTTGCAGAGCACAGAGTGAAATGTAAGCAGCCCTGCCTCCAACATCTCCTTCAGGAATTCAGAAACACCAGGAATTCAGAAATGCCAGGAGTTAGGTGCACAGTGACATAGTGCTCTTTGCAGCTGCCTCCCAGCTGAGTGCAATGTTGTGTCTTAATTGTGAAGAGAGGAAAAAAAAAAACTACTACCCCAGCTGAGTATTTTTGCTGATATCCAAAGGGTGGGAAGACTCTCAGACTGCTGGAAGATTCAGCTGTGGAGGGCAGAGAGGACAGTTCATTGTTTGATTTGTCACGTTGCACTGGCACCATGATAGTGAAATAGCTGCTGTTATTTATTAGAAGGAAGGGATAGTGTGGGCAAGAGAGGGAGTTCACACAGATCCCCTTCCTGCTCCTTCTTATAAGGGCAGAGAGAAGAATTTGCAGGGTGAATCTCCTGGCTGGTCAAAGCTCTAAAAGAGAGAGGTTTTTAATGCACCAGTGACAATGGGATGCCAAGAGTGTGTCTGTGTGTACAAATACACAGGGTATAACCAAATGCCCTTATTTTTGTCATATAAAAGCCCAAACAGGATTGGGGAGGTGCCCTGACCTTTATAAAAGAGGAACACAAACTCAGTATTCCTGTTTGCATCATTTTTCTCCTGACTCTTAGTGGCTTTACAGTCAGCCATCTCTATTCCAGTTAAAGAGAGATAGGGATAAAGGGATTTGTACTATCTGGTGTGTGAAACATATGGATAGGCCCTGCTGTCATTTAAATCTCAGTACTCAGGAGCATTTTAGCCTTCATGGGACATGAGGGGATGGGGGAAGCAGGTCTGTGGAGCAATTCAGGTGGAAAAGAGAACAGAATCCTCCCTGGATTGTTTCTAAGGAGGATTCAAAGGGGACTGTTTACATGACATAAAAGTGATGGGACAAGGGGCTGTGGCTTGAAACAGAGAGCTGGTTTGGATTAAATATTGGGGAGAAGTTTTTTCCTGTGGGAGTGGTGAGACACTGATGCAGGATGCTCAGAGAAGCTGCGGATGCTGCATCCCTGCAAGTGTTCAAGGTCAGATTAGAAGGTGTTTGCTGGTCTAGTGGAAAGTGTCTTTGCCCATGTTTAAGGCTCCTTCCAACCCAAACCATTCTCTGATGCTGTGAAATGCAGCCCTCAGCTCAGTGAGCCACCCGAGCCCTCCTCTGGCAGGTATTGAGTGTCCTCCTGTCCCTGCATCTGGTGACAAGGACAGGACTTTGCACTGGGTGCTACAAACCCTCCTGTCTCTTCCCACTGCCTGCTCAGGTCACACAGAGAAATTGCAGCTTGTGCCCAGTGTGAGCTCTGTCTCTGCAGGGAGGAACAAGGGGCTGGATCTAAGGGGGGACAATAAATCTCCCTTTGCCATTTGTGGGAGATCTCAGCTCGGTGCTGCTCATGATGCTGACTGAGGTGGTGTTTTCTGTCTGTGCAGTGTTCGTGCAGCATGATGCTGCTCAGCTCTTTCTGACTCTCTGGAACTTGTTAAAGAAGCAGATGAAAAAGCCAGAGCTGGTAAGGATGGTGACTGAAATGGACCTTTGCACCCTTTATCATGTGTGGTTTCCTCTGCTCCTTGAAGGATCCCATTCACTGCCAATTTCCCCAAGTTAAATTTTTAAGATTTTCTTCTCTTTCTTTGCATCTTTCGAATGGGACACAGAATCTTTGTTTCATAAGCTTTGACATTTTGAATCACAGTTAAGTTTTGCTCATCCTCTTTCAGGGCATGCCAGCCTCCATTCTAATGGGAGAGCTGATTAATAACTTAAAGATTGATCTTTTTGTAGCTTTGTATTTATTTATATTTAATTTATTTTCCCCCCAAATTTCTGTAAGCACTTATTGGTGTATCTTGACGCAGCTTTTCCATTCTTTGGAAATGAAATACAGTGTATTTCATTATAATTGGTCACTGATAGTACATGATGTATGTAACAGTTCCTCCCATGGGACTGGGAAGAGAAAAGTGACTCTTCCCTGACTGACTGTCACAGTTGTATTAATACAGAAGACAGGCTCCTGTTGCAGTTTCAAGCAAAACAGAACAATTCTGCATCAAAGCAGATATTTAACTCTCTGATCTCATGGGCTGTGTCTTTCCCCTCTGTTAGGGAATGAGAGGAAGGAATTGTTCTCCTTTAAATTGTGGAAAGTATCCTGCCCACAAAAGTCATTGTCACATCTTGGTCCCAACCTTAAAGCAAAAACCTTGCCTGAAATGTGTGACCATGTGGGCTTTCCCACCCACAGGGAAACAGCTCAGCTCTCTTCTTCATAAACCTTGTTTTGGCCTTTCCTTTTCACCCCTCCAGGTTGAAGAGCTGAGTGATTTGTACACCATCTCCATACAGGAGCATCTGGCCTGTCAGAAATGCTCTTTGGAAATAAAGAGCAACAGCACCATGTTAACCCTTCCACTCCCAGTGCTGGATGCCAGTTCCCACAGGCTGAGGACTCTGGTAAGTTTAGCAGCAGCACTGTTCCCTTAGGAGATGATTCCCCTCTGTTCATAGTGGATTTTTCAAATGCCAGTGGACCACTGGACCTTACTGATTCTCTGACCACTTTATACTGTTTCAGCATAAAGGAGCTGCTTTGAAAACCTTTAAGGCTTTGAAGTAGGAATAAAAGACATTTATACATCAATACCCTCTTTGTGGATTATTAGTACTCTTTTTTTTTTCCCAATTATTGCAATCACAGCAGCAGCTAGGAGGAATGAGGTACCTTTTGTTTCAGGCTGCTAGGTCCTTTCAGTCTTTTGTCCTTTGTATAAAACATGCCTTCTGTAACTTTGCTGTTTGCTTGGACCCTCTGAAATAATGTAGAAATAAAAATCTTGAAGGAACCCTGTTGTAAGAAGTCTCTGTCTTCTTAGGAGGACTGTCTGCAATATTTCTTCCATCCAGAGGAGCTGACTGGACAAAACATGTGTTTCTGTCAACAGTGTGGGAGGAAAACAACTTTCCTGCAGGTAACAGGAGAATTATTTCCCCATGTCTCATAGCCAGAACTCCCTTGAGGACTGGGGAAGGTTGGGAAAGGACTCAACCATACCAGTTTAAGAGGAGAGCAAGATTTGCCAGCACAGCAGTGTCAGTGAGATGTAAACCACAGGCATCCTTCCTCCTGTTAGGAAGGAGGCTCTTTGTCACAAAGAAGTTGATTTGCCTCTCCTCACCTTCCCAGTGCTGCCAGCCTAGGGCTGGGGAAGCACAGGAGAAGTGAAGCAGCCCTTGAGACACCCAAGGCTGGGTGCTGATGGCACTAAAGCTGAGAAGTTTGGCTCTCCCAGCTCTGTTATGTGGATGTGCCTTGTGTGCAGGTGGGCTACAAAGCTTTGCCATCTGCTGGCCTGTGGAATTGGCAAATATTCCCTGGAGCACTGGCTCTTCTCCATTCTACTCACACTGGGTGGCAGTGGCTGTTTGCACCCTGCCTCCCCAGGGTTTGTTCCCCAGCTTTCATTTGCATTTTTTGTTGCTTTACAGAGCATGAAGCTCGTCCACCTGCCACAGACTCTGACCCTGCACCTAAAGCGCTTCTGCTTTGAGAGATCCTCTCACACACACAAGCTCAGCCACTCCCTGCCCTTCCCACAAGAACTTGATCTCAGGGAAATCCTGACAGAAGATCAGTGCCTTGCAGATGACAACGAAAAGGTGAGATGCTTCTGTTCAAGGAGGGCAGATTTTCTTGTCCTCTCTGCTCCGTTCTTATAAAAATTTAAGAGATCACACTGATACTTGTCTCAGTTCAAAATGCCTGTCTTAAAAATTTGTGTCACAGATTTTACCTGTGCCTGGTGCTGTCTCACATCCCATAGTTTTAACTGCTTCAGTCATTTTTCAACATTCTGTGCTCAGATTAAATCACCAAAGGCACTGGAGCTTCCTGCCTTAAGGACAAGAGCCAGGCTTTGCAGATCTCACCTGTCCAAGACAGGGGAACTCTATTCCTGGCATTTCCCATGCAGTATTTGTTGGTATTGTTGGCCACAACAGCTTTGCCAGGTAACTGAGGTGGATCTGCCCCACTGTGGATGTGTTTCTCCTTCTGGGAAATAACAAGGGGAAGTGTGGCAACCACAGAAGTCACCACTGCAGCACTGGCTGTGGTGAACCTCTGTGCTGCTCCTTTGCTGTCCTGCTGCCTTTTTCACACTCCTCTGGGCTCCAGGGAGGCTGACAGGCAGAACTCTGAGGGTAAGAGCAAAAAAAAAAAAAAAAAGGCAGGATACTCAAGGCCAATCTGATTTTTCTCCTTACAAAATGCACATCCTTGCTGCCCTGGCTGCTGCTTCTCTCCAGCCCATGGCAGATGAGAATTTCTGCTCTGAAAGTTGCTCTTGTTGTCTCTCTGCAGGCTACCTGGCACTATGACCTTTTTGCTGTGGTTGCTCATTCAGGGTCCACCAGCTATGGCCATTACTGTGCCTACATTTGGAGCCTGACAGAGTGTAAATGGTATTGCTTCAACGACTCTGAGGTTTGCCAGGTGAGCAGAGCCAGCCACGTTGCCTTTGTACCTTCCTGGACACTCCTCCAGGCCTCATCCACTCTGACTGATTAAAGAGAACCAGGAAAGGAAACTGAGGCTGCAGAGCTTTGTCCACCTCTGCCACAGGATGATCTGAGTCTTACTCCTGTACCAAACATGGCCTCAGGTTGTGTTTTGTGATTTGCAGAAGCAGCCACGTGCTGAGTGTCCCACTCGATGCACATCTGTCTAATGTAGGCATCCAGAACTGGTTTTCCTCCAAGAGTAAAAGCAACAAACCAGTTTATTGAAAGGTGTTTAGTTCCTGGAAGTGCCACTCACACCACTCTTAGGAGAACTCCTGGGATGGATCAGAATGTGCCTTTCTCCTAAGAGTTTTTACCACTCTGCTCTTGTGTGTTTTCCTTCTCTAGGTATCGTGGGATGATGTTAAATGCACCTATGGACATTCTGGCCTCTACTGGTATGCAAACATATTCCTGATTTCTCCTGCTGCTGCTCTGGACTTTGGAATGAGGGTGGCAAAGAGAGGGAAGACAAATTGCTTTGGGCTGCATAGTGGGTGGTGGGGTTGCAGGAGATGTGTCAGTCAGGATTTCTCCATGCTCTTATTTTGATGCATCATAAGTAAATGAGCTTACAGGAGGGAGATAATCTCTCCTATAAACTGTAGCACTGCCAGGAAATCTTGGGAACACTGGAGAGGACCAGCTTAGTTGACCTAAAGCTTAGAAAGCTGAGCAGGGGCAATTCTGGGAGCTTATTTGCAGCTTAGATCTTCAAACCTTGTTTTTTTGCTTTCTCTTTGCCTCCACAGGAGAGAAACAGCCTATCTCTTGTTTTACATGAAAAGACCCCCTCAGTAGCCTTGTCCAGGAGTATCAGAATGTCTCTGAAAGCTGTGCAACGTCCCTGGAGCTCAGCACCTCTGTGCCACTGTGCACATGTGCAAATGTTCCACGACAAAGAGATTCTGCATTCAGCAGCCTCGGTCTTCATATTTATTTATGAAAAAATTGCAGCAGACACTCAGCTAGAGAGAAAGGATCTGGGGACTGTTGCCACTAGAGACCCTTTGTTGTGTTTTTTTTATATTTATGTGACTCTACGTGTTCATTTCCTCTTTAAAAGATGGTGAAGTTAGTGTTTGTCTCTGCTGCCTTACCATTTTCCTTAATGCTGATGTCTGAATTTCCCAGTCCAGGGGAAGTGTTTGGCCTAAAAGCCTGTGAGCTGGCCAGGAGATCCCAAAAATCACCCCAGAAACAACAGGAGGGAGGATCAGAACCCTTAAGACACACACATCAGTGGCACACTCTCCTTAAAACCTCCCTGGAAATGAATCACTGCAGGGGCTGAGACATGCCAAGAGGTGTTTTAAATCAGGAGCTCTTGGAGCAGTTCTGATTTCTAGGATGAGTTTGTATAAATTTGTGCAGGTGATTATTATTTCAGCAGCCTTATCAGGCTTTTAGATGCATTTTCTTTCCTGCAGAGGAAAATATTCAGAGCAGCAGAGATTCTGGTTAGTGATTTTGCACAACACAGGCCATACATGGTGACAGGGGAAGGGAGATGCCTCCATGTGCTTGAACTTCTGGAATTTTTGCTTGTGTGGCTTTTAAAACACTCATGGCTTTAACTCTTGATGATCCTCCTGGATTGAGGATCCCAGCAGTTTGAGATCTGGAAGGACCTTCAACCTAATACACCCTATGGCTGTATCTTTACAAAGGTGCTGTTTTTTTGTGGGACTGAGCAATTATGAAGTTATATTAAAATGATATAAATTATATAAAACTAATGTAGATATACTACTATCTATGTATAACCTGATTTCATTCTGGTAGTGATGATGGAGTTCACAAATCCTGTCCATTTTCTGAAGGTAAACTGAGAAATCTTAGAGCATAGCTGTGAAATTACCCTTTCATGGTATAGCAGGTATTTATTTTGCTGTTAGCAAGGTCCACTATTCTGTTCAGCTCTGCATTTGTATTATTTATTCTGTGGTAAAAAAAATCCCAGTGTATTGTTTGCCATCAGGATGAGGAATTTTCAGCCTGTTCACCTTCAGGAATGCATTGCACTCTTTTTAAAGCATCTTGCAATGGGTGAGTAAGAAAACCAAGTTTCTGTTTGCTTTTCCAACACTTTGCCTCTGTGAAGGAGCTGAAAAAAGCTGCCCTTTCAGGAACTGAGAAGTTAATAGGATTAGAAACTGACATTTCTAATTACCAATAACTTGAAATTTAAAAACTTATGCCTATTTAAAATGCCTTAAATGCATCATAACCTTGCAGGGATGTCACTCATCAAGGAAAAAATTGCAGAGATATATTTAAGAATCTTTTCAGTCAGTGAAAAAAAAGTCTTTTAATTTCAATGAAAAGTAATCAGTGGTTTTTTTAATAAAATATTATGGGATACATTCCTTAGAAAATCAGTCTTGTGTTTTTTTCTTGATCTATTCTTCCCAAACACTGTGAATGCAGGTCAAGTGTTCAGGGTGGAGCTGCTGCTAATGTTTATCTCCAAGAGCCAAGGAAAACCAGCTAAACCCGGGCACTTCACCCATGTGCTGGAGGCACAGTGAGTTTGTTTTCAGGTTTGCTGTCACCTGAAAGCTGAAATTGCTGCCACGTGCAGATGGGCCATGGGAGAGAGGGAGGGTGAGCAAACTGCAGTTCAAAAACTGAGCTTTAAAAACTGCCCCAAGCTGAGCTGCTTTTGCAAAAAGTCACCTTGGCTGCCTCTGTGTCCACAGCAAAGCCCAGCCTCGTGCTGGATAAACTTCCCAAGGAGTTATTTTGATCCAAGGAGAGTCCCCTTTCAGCCCAGGGCCTGGGCTTCAGGCTGTTCAGTGTCCAGTGCTGAACAGGCAATAACACAGAGAGTGGTGAGACCCTCACCCTGGTGCTGCTGATGTAAAACAGCATTTCTGCCAGAAACACTTTTCTACCAAAAAACTGCTACAAAGGAGCTGGAATTATTTGTCCTGTGCTTGACCAATGGCAAGGGCTTTGAAAAGCCAGATAAAGCCAAGAGGATGTGTGTGGAGAGATTATTGTAGGCCCTGGTAACTCCTCATTTCCGTTTTTTGTTTGGTTTAGGGTTACCATGCAGTAGCAAATTACACACTGTCCTCAGATTCAGATATCCCTCACTTCAAGAAATGCACAGAAAACCAGGAAAAAGAAGTAAACACATCAAATAAATGTCTCAGAAAGGCATAATTTCTAAAATGTCAATATGTAGTTTATAAAATCACTGAAGGACAGGGAAACGATTCAGAGAGTCATGGTCATCACAGATCTCTCTTCTACGTAATTTTCTCACAAAGAAGGAGAAGAACCACACAGGGGAATGAAATCTCCATGTAGCAGCCCTGGGCACTACAACTGCTGGTTAAACCCTGCTTTCACTGCAGAATTCAGCCCAACAGGCCTGACCTTTTTGAGCTCAGAAATTAAATTAAAAGGGTTCTGAATGGAGTGGCCACTCATCATACAGTGCCTGAGAGCAAAAGCTGTGGGGAGCCTTGAGATCAAATATCTATCTATAAAAAAATAATAAAAGAAATATTAAAGAGTATAAAAACATAAATACCTGGTGCTGGGGGGATGAAGCCATATTGGGAATTTTTTTAACAATGGGCAATTTTAACAATGTGGACAGGTTTATTCCTCCCCCTGAGACAAACAGGTGGCCAAACAAAGCTGTGTGGCATCTTCTGATGTGTTCAGGACAAGTGAGATGAGAAATGGTTTTGGGGCATGTGCCAACTCCCCAAACAGCACTTCTCTTGCAGAAAAGCAGAGAGGTATACAAACATGAGTTACACAAACACCTGCAACCTCAGCCAATGCAAAATTGCCAAAAATGCCACGACCAGCTCACTCAATAAATCCACGAGGAACCTGCAAGCAGTTTTTAAGTTCTTTGAAGGGTGAGATAAACCAAAATCCCTGCCTCCTCCTGTTGTAGCACTTCTGCCCATATTTTCCTTGCCTGCAGCCAGTCAGCAGGCAGGAGGGAGGGACAAAGCTGGTTTTAAAAGGTTTTGCAAGAGATCCACAGCCTGTCCTTGCCCGTGGTGCTGGGAGGAGGCTGCACATGGCCACTCACCTGGAGCTGCCCACTCGTGTGAGGATGCCCATCCTGGGGCTGGGCACCTGGCAGGTACCTGGGGACCTCTGGGCAGGCAGGTGACACCAGCAGATTGCTGGGAATCACACGAGATTTATTTCAGCAATCTGCTCTTCTCATCGGGGGAATGCAGCAAATGCTCTGTGGGATATTTCCTTTTGAAATAGCTCAGGTAATGCAGGGGTTTATTCCTGGCCTTCAGGAAATCTTTGGAGCAAGAGGAGGTGGTCAAGTAGGTACAAGATTTTTCTGAGCTATGAAAAAAAAAATTACATGCTACAAAAGTAAAAACTTCTGCCCAGCTTGTTTATCTTTGTATTTTGGGTTCTCCTCTCTTCTCCTCTCTTCTTCTCTCTTCTTCTCTCCTCTTCTCTCCTCTTCTCTCCTCTTCTCTCCTCTTCTCTCTCCTCTCTCCTTTCTTCTCTCTTCTTCTCCCCTCTTCTCCTCTCTTCTCCTCTCTTCTCTCTTCTTCTCTCTTCTTTCTCCTCTTCTTCTCTCTTCTCTCCTGGTACTGGGTATTAATATCCCAGCACGTCATGTAGGTGTCATCTTTGGTGAGTCTGTGCAGATATAGGAACTGAAAGGGGCAATAAGTGGATTTGGAAATGGGAATTCACAACAATTCCTTAGAGAATGAGGGTAGCTTGTTTTTCTTGGCAGCAGATGAGATGATTCCTGCAGCACTTTGCAGGAATTATAGTTTGGGTGGTTCTTTACCTGCAAATGTTACCTAATGGGCTTTTGGTAAGAGAGAGTAGGTTTAAGAATATACTGAATTATAAATGTAAAAGAGGTTTGGAAATGAGCTGAAAATTTTAAGAAACTGATTTTCTTAAGAAAGATTAAAAAAGTTTAAAAAGTAGATTTCAGTCTGGAAACAAAATAAGTCAAATCTTCCCAGCTCCATAAAACACTTTTCCAGTCACCATAAAAATATCTTAAATTCTTGCCATGTTTTTGGGTCAGTTGATGCTAATCAGCATTTAACTTTATGTGCACAAATGGGGGTGAGTTTGTTTAACCCTTTCAGTCTTTATTTTTCTGATGACAAAGGACACTAAGAAGCCTCAAGCAGTTCAAGTAGGCTTTAAAAACCAAAGTGTGCCTCGGGGGAGCCTCTTAGGGCACAAGGCTCTGGTGGAGGAACTCTCTGAAGGAATTTGTTAAGTTGCTAAGAGAAACTGGTCAGGACTAAGGAGAAGGGAAATTTTGGGCACACAATCCCTGCCACCACAAAACAATGTTTTCTGTTAAGTAATGAAAACATGGCCCAAGCCCGTGGTGATTATTTTATTAAAGCTATTTGATTTCAAGGCTCCCACAGCAGCCTTAGTGTTTCAGTGCAGGAATGGGGCCTCCCCTTTTCCTGGAGGCTCTGACTTGTAGCTGAGCTCAGTGAGCACCTTGTCAAACAAAACAATGGATTATTTTCTCTGAAAAACATCTCACATGACAGAGTTTTATGTAATCTCAGGGTATGCTGTTGCCTTTGCTCTCCACGGGCTCCTCCCCTCAGAAGTGATACCAATGGCTCCTGCATGGCAGCTTTCCCAAGGGGCAGCAGCAACCAAGAGATAAAGTGCTCCAAAAATTCCAGAATTTGGCCACTGTTAGCCTGCCTCCCCATGCCTGCCTCCCTGTGCAGGCTTCCATGTAGGAAGGGATGGGAAAGGGACTACAGAAAAGAAAACCTGTAAAACTTCCAACTGGCTCCTTAGTTGCATGTAGGGAGAAAAATTGCTGTGTTTTCTATGTTTTTGCTGTTGTTAATTTAGGTGAACCAACTGAACACCCTTTGACTGGAAAAACTTGGAGAAGTGATATAAGCTAAAAAAAAAAAAAAAAAAAAAGTAGGAGGTGGTCGTGATTTTGAATCACGTTTCTGTTTGGAGTGCCATTTTGTGGATTCAGTCATCAAACAGCTCTTGGGTGTCTCCAAGCCAAGAATCTGAAGTGGTTTATTTTGCTGTCGAGTACCAAGTGTGTATTTTACCCAGGAGGTGGCACTGTCTGTAGTGTTTTGAGTCTCCTCACCTCCCTGTCCCGTGTCAACAAGAGCTGGACTGTTTTCGTGCAGGGCCAGCATTCCAGAGGTGATTGGTTTCCTCATGACACCACTATGTCACACTAAAGTTGCTTTTAATTTCTGGGGAAATTAGAACTTATCTCAAGATAGCCTCGTGTCCCAAGGTGAACTTCCAATCCTTAGAAAAGGGCGGATCAGCTCAGGCACCTCAATGGCGACTCCCTTTGCCATTTGGTTTCACAAAACTAACGAAAGCTGGGAATTCCACACTGGAATACCTCGTTATTTGGGGGCTTAAAAACACCAGATTTGCAGGG
>JANPWX010000151.1:868430-890603 GCA_024734555.1 Trochalopteron elliotii | reverse complement strand
GGAAAGGAAAGGAAAGGAAAGGAAAGGAAAGGAAAGGAAAGGAAAGGAAAGGAAAGGAAAGTTCTTAATCTGCTGTTTAGCAAATCCCTGGCTCCTCTGCTGGTTTCAGTCTCTGCAGGGAGCAGCAAGGGACGCAGTGAAGTTTGCCATCGACGTCGGGTACCGCCACTTGGACTGTGCCTACATGTACCAGAACGAGAGCGAGATCGGGGAGGCCCTGAGACAGAAAATCCAGGAGGGCGTGGTGAGGAGAGAAGAGCTCTTCATTGTCAGCAAGGTGTGTCCTTGGATAACATTTCTCACACGGGGCCAAGCTCCAGGGAGGAGAGACAAAGCCCCAACATGGAAAGTGCCACGGGATGAAGCTGGGAATTAACTCCTCTCTGTCAGGGCAAAGCAATTTGTGGATGGTGGGGTGTGAAGGAATAAGTCAACCCCTGAGGAACAAAAGGCTTGGTTCGAGAGGGGTTTTTTTTGTAGTCCATGTCCATTGTCAGCCATGGAGACAGGAACTGAGGCTGTGCTCTCGGTGGCCTCTGGGATAGGAAGCAGAGCTATTGTTTTCGTGCTCACTCCCGCTGTGCCGCCGGCCTCAGCCTGTCAGCTCCTGTGTGTTATGCTTTGTTTTGTTTTTTCCCCCCAACAACAATGGTAGGAAAAATAAAGTAACTTCTATCTGCTGGGAGCTGGCGGGTCGATTTTCATCAGCTCCACTTATTTTTTCTTTGTTTTAATTGTCGCAATAATCGATGGACTTTCAGAGCATCCCGTTCTCATGTTACTGACTTTAACAGTACCACAGACAAATTTAAGATGCTTCAAGTGGTGCTTCCTCAAGATGAGAAGATGTGCCACATCCTGAGCTGCCTCTGTGTCTGTGCCATGTGTTTCCCTGGCAGGGATGCTCTGCCTTTGTGAGGGCAGGAGAGCAGCTCCCAAGGGTTTTTTCTTTGTTTTAATTGTTGCAGTAATCGATGGACTTTCAGAGCATCCCGTTCTCATTTTATTTACTTTAACAGTACCACAGATCAATTTAAGGCACCTCAAGTGGTGCTTCCTCAAGATGAGCTGATGTGCCACATCCTGAGCTGCCTCTGTGCCATGGGATGCTCTGCCTTTGTGAGGGCAGGAGAGCAGCTCCCAAGGCTTTGTGTTGCCCCACAGCTGTGGTGCAGCTTCCACGAGAGACCCCTGGTGAAGGAGGCGTGCCAGAAAACACTTGCTGCCCTCCAGCTGGATTATTTGGATCTCTACCTGATGCACTCTCCCATGGGATTCAAGGTATTGCAGCTTTAAGTCCTGGGATCTGTCTGGCTCTGCCCCTTTTGCCTTTGAGACCAAACATGTCTTTAGTCCCCTCCAACAAAAAGCATTGATAAACCTCATTAGGATGTAATGATAAACCTCTGCAGGGAGAGCCCAGGGGGAAAGGTGAGGTCGTGGCTGCTTAAACTAGGTTTTGTAGTAAAAAAACCCCATTATTTTTCCCTGCACACCATTTTCAAGTCATGGATCAAATTTCCATCCATCATTCCTCTTACACTGTGGGGTTTGGCTGCCATTTCCTTACCAAGAATCAAACATGTGAACCACTTCAGTTCCAATTTTTTTCCTCTCTCTCTACAACCAGGTTAAATAAATCCTGTTTCTACCATCATGTCACCTCCCTGGACTTGTCCCAATCCGAGGCACACAGTAGTGCCTGCCCTTCCCCTGCCTGCAGGACAGAGTCCCAAGAGACAGATTTTCTTGAAGATTTCTCTGCTGCTCATTTCAGCCATCTCACCCCACCACAAACATAAGTCAGGATCTCCAGCTCAATGTCTCCAGCTCCACTCGCTTGCCCAAATTTCTAATTGATTTTTTGAAATACTTATAATTCAGCTGATCCTAAAGTTGCTTTTCTTTTTGTGCTGATAGGCAGGAGAGGAGCTATTTCCTGCAGATGGAAACGGCATGATCATTCCCAGCGATACAGATTTTCTGGATACGTGGGAGGTACATTCATTTACAGGCCAAAAATATCTGGCTAGTTTGAAACAACAGCCTGAAAACTCTAACCTTTCCACTGTGGGAATTGTTCTGAGAGAATTTCTAACATCAAGTATTCGAGATTGCTGATTTCTCTGTGTCCTTGGGCGCCTTTCTGTGTCACTGTGCCAAAATTTAGGTATTTTTATATCTATTGCTTACTAAACTGGCTGGGTTGGCATGACAAGAGGAAATCTTTGACTGTGTGTGTACCCTGCAGTGGCTTGAGCTAACAAATGCTGTCACTCTCATCCCTACTCCACTCTCTGGGCAATTTTTGGTGGCTTTAGTTGTTAGCCATGCTCATCTCTTGTTGCACCTGAGCTGTCCAGATGCCAGGAAAGCCAATATGCCTGTGCCAGTGTACCAGAGCACCCAAATTTCTGTCTCTGGAAGGCAGTGGAACTTGGCCCAAGTCCTTTGCTAAGCTCTGTGTGCAGCACAGGCCGTGTGGGAGACCAGGCTTGGGTGGGAGTTCAAATTCCTGCTTGGCCAAGAGTTTGGGCTTCCTTTCCCTTCCACTCCCAGCTCAGCACAGCCAGGCCAAAAGCAGGTGAGAAATTCCCCAGAGTCAGAATTCACTGATGCTTTTTGCCTTCTGGCATGTTTTTGTTGCTCATCTGAAGAAAAAAAGTGGACATTTCAGGCTGCTGCCTATGACAGCAACTTCAAATGAAAATTATTTCTGCTTTGGAACAAGGGGATCTTCTGCTCTAAAGGCTGGTAGTAGATTATTCCCCCTGTTTCTTTTCTGCTGGATGTGACTATCTAATTAGGGCTGTCTGGCTGTTTTATTGCTCATAAGTGTGAAAGAAAATTGGTGATGGAGGGGGAACACAGTGCTGCTTATCCTATAATCCAACTGCTAAATGGTACATCTCTCTTGGGAAATGAATCAGTGTTGATCACCAGTGTCCATCCTGTAACAGCTCCTTGTTGAGCTGCTGTGCTCCAAAGAAGGTGCTTTTTATTATGGGATGATTATTTGGTTAGCTGAGGAATTACCCTGAATCTCTTTCATCTATGTGAAGGTCTGCCTGGGGAGAGTATTTCAAAAGAGTCATATTTTACTGAAAAAATACTAGTTTAGGAATATTGTGTGAATATTGCTGTTAAATAACATCATTTAACAACATTTATCTGTACGGAGACACACAGTGTGAGATCCTGAGTCTGTTCATGTACTGTTCTCACAGCACAGCACAGGAGGAATCCAGCCAGGAAGACTTTTTCCACATAAAAATGAAAGAACTTGATAGGAAGTGTGATTCTGTGGTGTTTCTAGGCTATGGAAGAGCTCGTGGATGTGGGGATGGTGAAGGCAATTGGAGTCTCCAACTTCAACTGCAAACAGATCAATCGGCTCCTGGGCAAACCAGGCTTAAGACACAAACCTGCAAATCATCAGGTAAATTGTCCTCCAGCTCCTCAATATTGACACCACACCTGTCTGGGATGGAACATCTCTTAAAGTCCCATGAAAAGCCCACACCTGCTAAAATAACCCCCTTTTCCAAGCTGATGTGGCACTTGGTAGGTCGCCACAGTGATGCTAAACCTTGAAGCTGCTTCTGAGAGGTGAAAGCTAATTTTTTGGGGTTTTTATGTTTTGTTTTGAGATTGAGAGCCACCCCTATCTTCCTCAGGAAGAGCTGATTAAGTTTTGCCAATCCAAAGGGATCTCTGTCACTGCATATTGTCCCCTTGGAGCACCCAACTGGCCAGGGTAAGAATGTTTTGTGAGATTTCTTTCTTAGATGTAGGCTGGAGTCAATGCAGTAATCCAGTCTTAGGATGGGGATGAAACCTCAGAGTAAAACTACTCTAATTAGAAAAAGATTTACTAATTCATAAAAAATCACACCCACAGAAACCTCACACTTATTGTAATATTCAGTTCACTACAGTTTCATGTTTCAAGGAAAAATGATCAATTGTTTGATGAAAGCAGAGAAGAGAATTCTTAACTGAGCGTTGGTGAGCTTATTAAACATGCAGGAAAATTTCTGAACTAAAAAGAAAACTCCACCCACAACAAACCAAACAAAAAACCAAAGCAGCAGATGCTTATGGAAATAGCAACTTTGCAGTCCTGCTGAGACAAAGGGATTCAGTTTTTAAATAGATAAGCTGCAGAAATTTTGATTTTACTCCCATCTTCATGGCTTTCTCTGACCCGGGACAGGGAGTTTGCCAGAGCAGCTGTGCTTGTAAAGGACAAGATGAAATTCTTGGGATCTGGATCAAAGAAATTCCCAGCCTGATCCCAGGCTGGACATGAATATGTTACAGTGACCTGTTTTTACTAGAAACTACAGCCCTCTTCTTGTGAGCTCACTTGTTATAAAAGAAAAGATTGAAGGCAGGAACTGAAGTAATGAGATATTAAAGCATTAAAAAGGAAGATTTTGCTTTTTAATAATTTAAATAACATTCTCATAATACAGGGCTTGAGGGAGAAGACAATGGCTCATTCTGCTACTGAAGTCTGGTGGTTTTTTTTATTTTCACAGGTCCAAGCCTGACCATATTTCCCTTCTTGATGATCCTCAAATTAAAGAAATTGCATTCAAGCACAACAAAACCCCAGCTCAGGTTAATACTGGTCAGAGTTATTTTCCCTGCTGACATGTACTCTTCCCACTTGTGGTAAAGTAACTATTGACAGAGGTATTATGGAATAATAATATAGAGTTCCAGCTATGTGTGCAGTTTGATGCTTTAGAAAAATATTCTCTCTACCTTAGTTTTAGTGATGGACAGAAGATTACCAGTGGCTTTGGGCTTTACCTGGCACACTGGCTGCCTTTCCACACAGCATCCCTGCCACTCCTGAACTCTTGCTCAATGCACTCCTTTGTTGTCATCTCAGCTTCAGAGCTGGATCAGGATTTAATGAGCTCATGTAATAATTAGGAAGGGTTTAGGTGGTGCTTCTCCTCTGTGAACCCTCTCTGATTACCAGCAGAGCTGCTCTGTGTAACCATGCAGGCACCTTTGACAGGCAGCACTTCTCATCTGTAAATTCCCTGTGTGTCCCTGCAGGTGCTTATCCGCCTCCAGATTCAAAGGAATGTCAGTGTAATCCCCAAATCTGTCACTCCACAGCGTATTGAAGAAAATTTTAAGGTAAGAGGGTAAATTACAGAGTCATTAATGGTGTTGAAGTACACAGGAAAAAAACCCCCCACTCTGCCAACGGTACAAACCACCCTCCTCAAATTTAGAACTGGCAAAACCTTTGTCAGATATCACATTAGGTTATTGCTTCTTTATGAATGCAAAAAGTCACTTTGAAAGTAAGGAGCCCTGTCTTCATTAGAATACACCAGGTAAGAGCCAAACTCTCCCACCTTGTGGTACAACTATGATGCCTGCAGACCCCACCAGCACTGTGACCTTACACATTTATCCACTGCTCTCCCTGCATGGGTGCCCACTGCACATCAAGTGCCTCAGCCTGCTTTTGGCATTCTTTCTGCAAATAAAACTTTCTTTTCTCACTTCAAAACTGAACTAAACCAGCTGTCTGGGATCTTCCTGCAGGTGTTTGACTTTGAGCTGACTGCAGAGGAGATGAAGACCCTCCTGGGTTTCCAGAAACGCTATCGCATCTGTGCCTTAAGCGAGTGAGTTCCTCCTCCTCCTCCTCCTCCTCCAGGCTTTGTGAGTTTTGGATTATCCTCTTAACAGACAGCATTTGACAGCCCCACTTCAAAGTAAAAAGAGAGGGAGCCTTAGCCAAGACCTGGTCACACCTGCTGGAATATCACAGTCAGGTTTATTAGAGCAGGTTGGGAGCACTGGGATTGCTGCAGGCACAATGTTCTGGAGAGATCCTGTGCTGGATGCATACCAAACTACTGCCTGAAAATCAAAATCAGCTGGAAATTCCAAAAGAAATAAGCAGCCTTTCTTCCCCCCCACACACCATTTTCTTTGGCTCCTTTACATAAGGGACAGTCAGAGTAAATAAACTCCATTTTAAGAATGAGAGTTGTAGGGGTTTTTTTTGAAGGGAAGAGCTGTGCCTATGTACTCCTGCCAACGTTATTAAGGCAGTGCCTAAATAACAGAATGGTTACAGACTCACCAGGATCTGCATTTTATTCAGTTTTCCCAGGTTACCCACTTGTCTAACAGCAGCCTGGGGGCTTGGGAGTTCCCAAGAGAGAGGTTTAATATCTCCAGGAACTTAGGCAATTTCAGCTGAGCAAAAGATACATTATCCTTTCAGAAGGAGGTCACAGAGAATTCACTTCCCCTGCCCTGGGTACACTAAGCAGACACCTGTGTTTTTAATGTAGTTCAGTTTTAGCTCTTTTACCAGGGAAAAAAAAAGCTTTTCCTTCCATGTATATCCTTAAAAATGTTTTAATCATGCTCTCTTTTTCTAGATGCAAAAATCACAAGGACTATCCGTTTTTTGAAGACTGACACAGACATCAGCTTCAGATGCTCCAAGGATCCAGACCATTTATTGTTATTTCAATCAATTTGCAGTAGTTTGTGTATTAATTCATGATAGAAGGGGAATATGTATTAAAAAATGGGAGAAGGTGACTCACAGGCATTCTGAAGGGTCATCTTTGAACATGGATAGTTTTGCTTCCCTTTTTATCAACCAGTTGTATCAGTCCTTTTATCTGCTCTTGTAAGACAGTTTTCAGTTGCAGCAAAATACATATTCTCTCTTAATTTAGTAATGATAATGAAGTTTAATAAACCCATATATTGGGATAAGGGAAAAGCAGTCTTTGTCATAACTATAAATCCTGATAAAATTTAGAGAAAATTTAAATTCTCTGATTAGTTATACTTTTGGACCAAAGGCCAATACATACACTATCTTTTAATCATCAGTACAAGACAATCCATTTAACATCAGAAGATCTCAATGGCTTGAGATGCTGAGTTCAGGAATTTCAGTGTAACAGACTGAAAGCTCTTCAGAGGACACTGCTAAATTACAATTCAGGAGTTCTTTTCTTAATGAGGTTTCCTATTTATGAACTGCTAAAAACTAATAAACTACTAGGAGATTTGTATGTTTGGTTTACAATATCTGCAAGAGTATATAAATACTGCCTTTATCAGTAGAAAGGCTGCAGTTGAGACTGTGAATCTCTCCTAGAAAATCCCAAGTCTGATAAAGGAGACACACAGGAATTATTTTGTTTGGCAACTGTCATATTTAGCAAGCAGAAAAGCTGGGCAGCTTTCACAGAAGCCAACAGCAGATTTTCACTCTCCTGCACTGTTCCTTAGGTACTGTTTGCTTGTCTTTTGACTTAAAGGATGTCTCTGGTTAAAAAAAAATTAAGTCAGTGCTGCTGGAGCCCATGCTGGTGTTTTAATGAGGTGTCTGTTAATCAAGACTTGCCCCTAAACTCTAACACTTGACTGTATTTGCTTTAGGCTCTTGCAGCCCAGGATAAGAACAATGAGGCTCAGCATTGCATGCAGAGAGAAGGACAATTGTGTAATTAAGGTTCAGGACTAGGATACACACTTCTTTTCCTACTGACTTTCTATGCAGTTGATAAAGGAAATGATGGGATATCTTTGAGCTACTTCAGACTTTTCCAAGATGTTTAAAATAATAGGTGCCCCAGAAATGAGAGTGAATTCCCATCAAATTTGATTTCCTACAGCAACTCTTCTAAAGAAAAAGGTCTGAAAAAAATCTATCAGGAATGGACACTGAACAGATCTAATGCAGTGATGGGGACAGGAAGGTGCCTGTAATGGGCATTCTCTCTTTTTCTCCTCTTGAACATGCTACATTTAAAAGGCCAGTTGCAGGATATCATCCTAGATGCAATTAGAAAGTGAACTCTGGGAAGTGCTCTGCTCCCAGGAATTCAGCCTGGGATTGTCAATCTACAGCAGCAGTAGCAGCAATACCCACTGAAGTCTTGAAATATTCTCTACTTTGTAGGAATTTTCTAACCACATTCCAGTTTAATCACAGCTATCAGACTTGAAGCTATTTCCAGGATGTTTATAGACTGTGGCAGGCAGGAAGTCAGACTAGATGATCACAGTAGCCATATAATAGTACAAAATTCAAAACAAGTTAGAAGCCAGAGATTGTGCATTTGTTTCAGAGACAATAGATCTTTTTCAGCTGCAGAGACTTTGGTAAAGGTAAAAGGAGAAGAATTTGGGTGGTGTCACTTACTGGGAAAAAAAGCCCCCCTGTTTTGCAGCAGAGCCACAGCTTTATTTACAAGAAGAGAGTTGCTGCCTCACAGCAAGCAGAGCCCTGAGCCTGCTGCCAGGAGCTGCATGGAAAGGTTTCTAGTATCCCAAACTGATTTTCAGTTTCTACCAGCTGTGCAGCAGTGCTCTTACACCAAACCCACTCACACATCCTTCCTCGTCAGCAGCAACATTATCTGTGCCAGTGAGCCCAGTGAAATGAGAACACCTTGGCTCAGCATTTTGTCTTTGTATCACAACGTGCTGTCCCATGACTGCAGCTTTTTATTGTGGAGTTCATCCTTTCTGGTAGAGTCAAGCCTCATGAAAAGTTCCAAAGGGGCTGGGTGGAAAAACTAAAATGTTATGTGCGTGTTTTGGAGGGAAAACAGGTGAAAATCCAAAACTCTTTGCTGATCATTGCTGCTCAAGTTTTCTGGCTGCTGTAATTCCAAGCTCTCTGATATTGAGCTCAACATTGTTCAAAAGGAAACTGAATGAGAAGCCAAAGGCAGTCAGATACAAACCTATTTCATTAAATTTTTGGATGCAATCCTGCACAAGAAGTGCTGGTCCTTGCCTTCCTCTGAATCTTAAAATAAGACTTACAGAAGGCTGATTAGGATAATCAATGACCTTAGAATAATTTATACAGATGGCAATTAAGTAGACTTAAGACTTCCCTTGACCTGACACCAGTACAAGGAGCTGTGCCAGATGTTTAGCACAGCTGGAGCAGCTTGCAAAGTGTGACTGGAAATAGAGCAGTTGTTATTTCCCCCACTGTAAAAACCAGTAGAATCAAATGAATCTATCAGCAAATCAGCCTGAGATAAATAAGAGATGGCAATTCTTCACAAACTGAGTGTAATGCATCGTTCCCTTGGAACATAACAGATTCAGAAGGTGACTGAACAAAGAGGTAACTGATGGCTGTTAAGCATAAAGGAACAAAAACTGCTGTCAGAATATTTAAATAACACTCTGCAATGCTCAACTTACTCATCTTCAGCAACTCATTTTGACCACAGCTGGAGACAAGATGCTGCAATATGTAGATATTCAGTCTGATTCAGTTCAGCTGTTCTTATGAGCAACTACCAGCTGCTTTGCCATCAGGCCTGTTTCAGTTTGGAAAAGCTTAATTTTGCATTCAGCTTCTATTTTTTTCCTTAAGAATTTGAAAAAAGTATGGAGTTTTGCAGATGTTTGCACTAGTGGTCCTGTAACTTTAACAAGTCCAAATGCAAGAGCAACGTGGCCTATTTAACAGTTTTAAGAGCTGACTCACAGCTAAAATAAACAAGGTCCTGCCAGAATAAGACAGGGCTCTGCACTTTTAAAGAATCCAAGGACAAGGCAGAAATGACAAATAGTTACTGACAGTTTGTAGATGACACTCTAAGGGAGTATTAAGTGATTGAAATGAAAATAATTTGTCCCAAGTTAATTGTTCTGTGCCCCAGTTAAGCAAGAGACAACCAGAAATCTGGAGTATCTTCAACAGAGTGAATACAGATTAAAATCCAGAGACAGGATTTACTTTTCCAGTAGTTTCCTGTGCCCCAGTTTTCACAACACTGAAACAAGTGCATTCCATAGCATTTGTCCAGCCTCATGAGCTCAGCAAGAGGAGAGGTCCTGTCTCCTTGTTCCCTGAGGGAAGCAAACACCAAATTAGAGAGCATCATATGAGAAGTGATTCCAGCCAGGCAGGCCTGTGTATTTGTGTTCCAATAGCAGAAATAAAGCTATTTTCTCTCAGAACTACATCAACTGCAACTGAAACAAGCATGCTGTGCCTGTCAGACTGTCTGTACTGTCCTACCTTCTACCAGCAAGATCCCAATCCAAATACTTCTTGTATTTTCTACTACACAAAAAAAAAAAAACCTTGCAAAAAACAGCACCTTGCCTTCTCTAATGAGATAATTGCTGATTTTCTCTACCTGTTTTCCCTGATAAATCAGTTCACCATCATTCTTTGCTGCCATGTAAATGATCTGTCCTGTGAGAGCCATTTTCTTTTAAACATGAAATAAGGGCCTGCTAACCTGGCATCACCCAGAACAATGAGTGCAGCTGCAAGTGAAACTAATTTTGTGCAAGATCTGACTTTGCCAGTTTCAAGGACACAGTTTTTTTTCCCCTTTTTCTTTCCTGTAGGCTGGAAATCCTCTTCCCAGGGTGTGCTACAGTATCACACCAGCTCAGCTGCTGCAGCAGAGTCCCCAGAATGTCTAGGAAGAGGCTGACAAGGTGGAGCTGAACTACAAGTTCTTAAATTAAGAACACAAAACAAAACACAACCAGCTTTTTTTCCACTGGAAGAGCTACAAGACTGTATTTGTCCTTAAAAAATGCCTTTGATCAGAAACCCAGAGATCTGTCAAATCACAACACAAAAACAAATGCTGTGAACAGTTGCAGCAGGAAGAGCTCAGTTAGCAGGAATGCTGAGCTCCGGATATGGAGCTCTTTGATCTCTCCACTTCACCTTTTAGGAGATGAAAGGAAATCTCAGCTCTTGTAGGCAGAGAGTGTGGCACAAGCACGGGGGGTACAACAGACTGTATTTTACTGTAACAATTCCTGGATCAGCCTAGCCTAAAGGAGGCCTGCCTCTTCGTCTATCTCAGCTTCAATTACATCTACCCAAAACCATTTAAAGGTGACAGTGTTTCCTGACACTCCTTTCCCCTGCCTTCCGTAGCTTGTGCATCATCACCCCGGCACTCAGGTGCTCCTTTCTTCCCCTCTATTCCCACTGACGCTTCAATCCAAGCCCTCTGCCGGCTGAAGTGCTGCACTGTGTCCCAGAACGACCCTTTTCCCGAATTCCTTCCCACTAAGTCACGCAGTGGAACACAGAGAGAAGCCTGTTACAATGTCACTCCACCCCCAGGGCTCGCTGCTCTCCCCTCGGCTCTGCAGCAGCCTTGTCTTCCGAGTCGTCTCCAGGAAAATTCCTACTGCCAGCATGGAAAATTTCAGGCACAAACTGTCAGAAAGTTACAGTGAAATGACAACAGAGGAAGCTAACAGAACCTGCTGTACTATTTTGGAAACCCTGACCCTCAATGTAACTCCTTGCCAGAACACACTTGTCACAAAAAAAAAATGTTATTTGCAAGCCAGTCAACATTGCCCCAAACAGTTTTCTGCCACAGCACCTCTGGCTTTTTTAGATGCCTCAGGGCTTTTGTTTATCACATTAGAGATTCCCAAAAACACTCACAAAGCTGAAGCTTTCTGTACATGCTTTTAAGGCCAGAATTTAAAGTGATTTATAATCAGTTTATATTAAAAGAATCAGCATTAGAGGAGCACATTGCTTCAAGTCAGACACTGATCCTCTCCTCCTCCTATTTTAAATTAACTCAATGTTGTCTGCTCAGCTTATTAGTAAATCATTGTGACCAAAAACGTGTTGCATGCTAATTCTGCTCTCAGCATTACTGGAAAGATGTTTAAAAAGACTTTAAAAACTTTTCTAATAAATACTAACCATTACATTGAGAAAGCAGATTTTTGGGGTACTTTTCATTAGTAGGACTCCTTAATCAGACTCCTTTTGATCAGGACCAGGAAACAAACCACCTATTTCACAAACACTTTGCTACCAACTTGCCTTCATGTTACATTTTAACCTGGCCAAGCTCACTTTAAGGTTTGCTACACAATTATGGAATTGCAATCCTGCATTTATGATTTAGATTGGTTATGCATTAACAGCCCTGGTGTCTCCCTCCTTCCATCTGTTCAGAGAGAACCCCCTTTCTGCCAGGTCTTAACCTCCTCACATCCCAGATCTACTCAGACTTCTAAAAAACCCTCACAGGAATATGCAAGGAAACCACCCAACACTGGCCACTGCTTTTACCAGTGCCCAAATGCATTTTGTGAAGAGTCTTGAGCAGCTCTCAGGTGGCAACAGCTTTAAAACCTCAACGTGCAAGGACTGTAAAAACCAGAAAGCACAAACATCTCACAAGCTCATTATCAGCCTATTTTTCTGTGCTCCCTGAACAAAGCATTTTCTGATCTGCTAGCTCAGTGACACAGGATTCTCTTGTGAAAAACCCATGAAAAAAGCCCCAATTTTTACTATATTTGCTAATGGTATCTTGTACAAGCACAGAATTCCTTCCTGCATCATGTGCTCCCTGCTGGAGAGGGAAAGTTTTTTTACTGCTCATTAAAGCAATCCCACAAGATTCTGTGCAGGCTTCAAGTCTTCAGTGGAAGAAGTTTTCTACTAGCAAAAGTATACTATCACCTCAGGAAAACAAAAACTGAATTGAACATGACTGCATTGGTGGCCAGAACCAAAACAGTTCTATTTAAAGAGAGGCACAAACAGACTCCTTGGCCACAAGTTCAGCCATGAGAACAGCAGGCAGCTCCCAGAAGAAGTAAGAAGACATAAGAAGTCAACATCAACAGATGATTTTGTGGGGGATGGTAATTTTCCTTGCTTTTGTGTAATCTCTAGAGACAGCTGACATTATACAGCTGCTCCAGCATTAGCACCATTAGAGCACTGCTGAAATAACCATCTCATTACACACAGTAATGAAACTGTATTTTATTTTAAGCAAAACAGCTTTTAAGTCACCAAGAAACCAGGATCTATACACTTTTCCAAGAGCTACCCATGTAGAAATAACTTAGAAATCAACTTACACTTCCAATTAGAGAGAAAAAGAAGGTATAGAGTGTTACAAAGAAACAAAATCAACCCCAAAAGTAATCAGAAAAAAACCCAGCAGACCTCATTATGCAACATCTGCCAATATCCTGGTCCTTCCAGACAACAATAATCACCAGCTCCAAATCACAGTATTCCAAAATCAAAGTGACTGCTCACACTTGCTCAATGATTCCTGCTTACCAATTCCAGACTTGCTATTGGGCAAAGAAAATCTACCAGTCCACACACACTGTGCTCTTCAGAACCATTTCAGCATTTCCTTCTTCCAAAAAAAGAAAACAGCACAGTCACCAAGTACATATACTGCATCTTTGTGGGGAAAAAAACCCAAAAAAATGGGGGTGTGGAGGGGTGCCTGGTGCAGTGAAAAAGCTACACAGACAACTCAGAGGCAACAGCAGAAGCACAGCTGGGAAGCCTGGAGAAAGGCAGGAAACCATCTTCAGTATTCTGCATTGAAAGGGTAGCCCTTGTGAGTTTTGCACCTGGAGGAAACCAAAAAGCAAAGATTATCTCAGCTCCCAAAGACATTGTCCTGCAGCTGTAACCACTTCAGAGAACCACCAAGGGAAGAGATTAACTGTACAAAAAGCAAAGCCTGCTTCTCTTTTCCTTGGTGACATGCTGCATTTCTGAACAAAAAGGTTGAGTGCCTTCTCCTGTTTAGGTGATGGGACCTAGAGGTGCTGTGTAGACAGCTAAGTCAAGGTTTTGCTGCTTATTGACAGGAATAATTTTTTTGCAGCCTTCCAAAAAAGATTTTATATCTGGATCTATGCTTCCAAGTTGCAAATCCTCACATTATATTTTGAATGTTCATCTTCCCAACAACTCCTGAAGAACACACTGATTCTGTAATGTACTTAAAAGTGATGAGGAAAAAAGACAAAATCTTGATTAGCTTTGCTTGTGGTGCTTTAAGTCTGTATCGTGCTCATTCCTCCAATATGGACAAAAAATTACTAAAAAGCCTTCTGTTGCAATTCCAGCTCCAAAGAGTTTCCTGATGACTGAAGTTTGCTCAATGCTCATCATGTTTTAAAAAATAAAAATCTTACTCTTGAAAGTTATTTTGAAGATGATCCCCTGAAAACTGAGTTTGCATACCCTGAAATTCAGCCAAGACTATCACCTGTAACTTCATTTACTGAACTATGTGATAACTTAATAGCTTAAAGAAAAAGAAGTGTCACTTACATCATCATTTCACAGGCTCTCCAGTTTCTATTAAAGCTGAGAATAGTTGCCATCTCCTCTTTAGTCAATTCAAAGTCAAACACCTAACAGGAGAAAAAGCCAGAAATCACCTCTTTGAACAAATCAGTGCTTGTGAGCAAAAAAAAAGAGTTAAGAAAAAAAATCACAGAATTAAAGAACAAGTCCACAGGGTAGGGTACTTGTTGGAAGTGACTGCTTCATGAAGGGAAAGGACAAAGACGTGACTCTGGATTGCTGAGCCTTTAGTTGGAGTGGGAGAGGCAGGAATTACAAAATCTCAAGTTGCAGTTACACATGCCAGCTGTTTTAAGAAGTTTGGGGGGCACTGTGCAGCAGAATGCCTTCACCTTCCACTTGTGAAGGATGCATCTTTCTGTGCTGTGCCAAAGTAGCAGCTGCAAGACCTCCATATTCCACCTAAAGCCACTGAGGATTTGGAAGCAAAATCCTAATACTGGGTCCAGTCCAGGATCACTGAATCAAGAACAGCAACGTGGCTTGTGGACACCAGGACTATTTCCTTAAAAGTGCTTGCTTTACAGAAGTTTTTTGGGGTGTGCTACTGCACACTTGGGGCACTCAGACCCCAAATAAGCTGTCAAATGACTCATTCACATGACACAGAACAGGAAGAATCCATGTGGCTGCTGAGATTATCAGGACATGGTGTTTCCCAAAGCTTTGGTTGCTCCTGCTCTCCCACTGTGATCTTAAATTCAACCCTCAGGAGACTGTGGGTAAACACACGGAGAAAAAGCCCAGTCCTCTTGTGGAGAGCACCTGGGAAGGGTGGCAAAGGATCACTGCCTGCTGTGCAGGGAGAAGCCAAGGCATCCCTGGACACTCCTGAAGACTCACCTGGAAGTTCTCCACGATGCGCTGCGGGGTGACAGATTTGGGGATCACAATCACATTCCTCTGGATGTGGAAGCGAATGAGAACCTGCAAGAGGCACATCACTGCATCAGACAGGGCATGGCTCTTGCTCCATGGCAGGCAGGGCCTGTTTGAGCAGTTACAATTCAGCAGAATTAACCCACTCTTCGGAGCTGCTCTTCAAATGATGGCTGAATTCTAAGCAGCACTTCCTGAAGCTGCACGTAGAGGAGTGGTGGAATCCCACAAGGCTTCCTTTCTCCTCTCCCCTGAAATTTAGTGACACTCAATTCCTTTCCTGCTCACCCAGATTTTGAGCAGGCTATTCAAATGTTCCCCTCTTTGCAACAGGACTTGAGATGGGAAGACAAACGTGGCAGCATCTGAGGATGAGTCAAGAAAATGTTTCTGGTGATGACCAGAGCACCCTGGCAAGCACAGAAGGCCACATAAGGAACAAACCTGCACTGCCACCTAACACCACAGGTGACAGGAATGAAGAGCCAGCCTGTCCTCTGCATTGTCATGAGCTGTCCTTCATGCTGGGCTACAGGAAGGAGGAAGGGATACTCTGGCACCTACCCACCTGTGCTGTGGTTTTGTTGTGCCTGGCTGCAATCTCTTTGATCTTGGGGTCATCCAGAAGGGAAGGATCCTCAGGCTTAGCCCTGCACAGAGAAAACAAATAAATGGCAAGAAATCTCCACAGGTCCAACCTAGTAAAGATCTGGATGAGAAATGAATGCTGCACATGTAGTGTCAGTGCTTCCAGAATAACCCACAGCAGCTCCCTGGCACAGCAATCTCACCAGGGTCTGTCAGGAGAGCCAAGGGGGCTGTAGGCTGTCACAGAAATCCCTTTGGAGTGGCAGTACTTGATCAGCTTCTCCTGGGTAAGGTATGGATGACACTCCACCTGCAAACATAGAAGTATAGAGACTGACAGTGACTTAACTGCTTTAACATGTTCCAGGGATTTTCAATCAAAGGCTGATTTTTGTGCTAACTCAGGCTCTAAGCAATATTATATAGTCTTTATTTTCTCTATGCCCCACACCCTTTCTACTCTTTATAGTATCTCTCCTTGCAGTGAAGGGTCCAAGGACTGTGACAAAACTCTTCAATAAAAACTCTGCTGATCCAAATCATCTCCAGCATATGGGTGACCAGGCACATGATTGCTTCAATGGGACAGTAAAATGCACACCTAGGAGAGCTGTAAAATCATAGCAAGAGGACTGCAGACCAGAAAAGCACAAAGTTCCCCTTTCACCCCTAATTAAACACGCCATAATATTTTTTTACAGCTACCCAATTAACCCCAAGGTCAGCACTGCTCATCAGTCTTTATTTGCTTTGTGTCAATACTCACACTAAACACCTCTAATCTGAAAGTGTTTAAAATGATTGCCTGCTATAGATTGCAGCCCTTCAGCCCACTGCCCATTCCAGACCTTTTACAAACACACGTGCACTCAGCATGAGCTGCCATGGGAGTAGTTGCATAATGGAACACAGACTCCTTAACAGTGGCTCTGTGCTCTGGCAGGGAAATGCACAGATAAGGAGTATGGAACAGGAGCTGTTCACGTGCCAGGAGGCAGTGAATGAGCATGACTATTTGATACTTTGCACAGAGGGACTTGCAGGATAGCTGCACACCAGGGAGCACTACTTTTCCTCCAGCAGGCAACAGCAAGAAGCCCTTTGGGCTGAGCTGCCATTTGAGCCTCCTGCAGCTGCACTCTGAGGGCAGCCCCTGGAAACTTGTGCTGCTGGCAGGTGGAGCAAGGCAGTGCAAAACATGGAATCAGTTTACAGCCTCCAACACTTTATTTATGGTTCTTGCTGCCTGCTGTTATCAGAGGCCTGCATGCCTGTTTCCCCTCTGAGACATGCTGGAATATTAAACAGAGCAGAGAGCTCCATTTTTAGGACATATTATACATATTTGTTTTGCTTCAGCAGTTGCAGAAAGACAGCTATTGGAGAGTAATAGAACATCTAGTTTTCTCAGCTATTTCATAGGTAGAATTTATCAAGGCATAGTCATCCTCACCTGTCCACTGGCACTCAAGTTGAGAATTTAAATTAAGTACTAGCATCATTGTTATGTAATTACTGCATTGCCAAATTAATTTCTCACTACAATTGAAACCAACACACATCCTGGTTGCATTCAATTAAAGAATGGGAATGACATGAAAGAAAGACAGGGGATTGCATGTGAAATAGCTGCACAGAGAAAGTGTTTTCAGGAAGCACTCTCACTATTAGCCCAACTGGTAAGTGTTAGTAACAAGCAGCTTTCAGGCCTGCAAGCATTTCTTCATAAGCAGTAGTTTAGGAGGGACAGGGACTAAGGACCCAATGCTTTGTGCTAAATTTGATTATAATCAATAATCATTTAGAGCTTGAGAGCATTGACAAATGTCAGAGGTCCAAGATAGTGACCCCTGTGTCAGAGATCAGGGTAATTATCATACAGTGATAGTGGCAATGAGGGGTGGCAGGTATCCTGAAAGATATAAAACTTACACAAAGTTTTCTCAAAGGGCTTTGGGGCTGATAACGCCCAATTACCACAATAAATGACTCAGTTTTACTAACCCAGTATCAATAATTGACTAGAGCCCTTCAAATGTCATAAGAGCCAAGGTCAAGTCTAGACAAACCCCACAGACCGCCCTGGGACTTGTCCTCTTGTGCAATTGTGCCAGTCTATAATAATTTCAATCCTGAAGGTGATATCAAACTGGGCAACAACCAGCCAACACACTCCTGAGCAGAACAGACACTTCAGAGGGACCCATTCAGGCAGAAACAACAGGCAAACAAAAACCTGAAGGAATTTAACAAGGCTGCACACACAGCCATGCACCTGGGGAAGGAAAAGCCCCTGGCAATAGCACAGGCTGGAACCTGACTACCTGTAATATGCTAAAAAGGACCTGGGGGGTCATAACAGACTGAGCAGGACATGAGCCAGCAGGAACACAGGCAGAAAATTGAGGGAAGAGATCATTTGTCTCTACTCATCCTCACCAGACCACCTTTATAGTACTGTGTGAGTTTTCCTCTTCCCAGCTCCCCTCAGAAGCAGAAACACTGACAGTTCAGCAGAGAAACTCCAGGATGGGCAGGGGCTGGAGAAGCTGCTGTACTGGGAAAAGCTGGGGAGCTGGGCTTGTACTGGGAAAGGGAAGGCTTCAGGCCTCCTACAGGAGCAGCTTTTCAATACCTGCAAGGAGGGCAGTCAAAGACAAGCCAAGCTCTTTAGTGCTGCTTGGAGGAAGGCAAGAGGTGGAAGCTGAAAACAAGAGAGGTTGTGACTGGATGTAGGAGAACTCCCTCTCCCTGCCATGCACTCGAGGGGGTCAGGGAGCAGAGCACACTCTCCATCCTCACAGTTTTTTCAAGATGGATAAAGCCCTGGACAGCCTGGTCTGATCTCAGGGCTAATGCTCCTCTGAGCAGATCATCTCTCAGGGTCTCCTGCCACCTGAACTTTCCTAAGATTTCATCCAAGTGCTGTCTGTACAACTTCTACTCTATCACCTGCCCTGCAACTCCATTTCCTCCTAACCCTCATTAAGTCTTGACCCCATAAAACATATTCCTGATCAATTCCCTCAGTCATCAGCATCAGGATCTGGCTTCTCCACAGAAGTGTCATGGAAACATCATCTAATTCTCTAAATATACATACACCAAGTCTTGCTCTACTGCAAGGAAGTTCTTAGAGTTCATCTGAGTTCCCTCTCCTTTCCTCCTACAAGGAGGGATTCTGGAGCTGCCCATTGCCAGATTCCTAAGCAGTGGCACAGAGCCCATAAAAAATCCAGCACCTTGGCATCCAGAAGCAGCTGGAGAGTGAAACTGAAGAATATGTACTGTCTACTTCAGCCTCTCTTTCAAAGCAAGATCTTTGTAATTTTCTTTACAAAAACCCCACAACAAAGGACCACACCAAAAAGACCACCACCAAACATTTGCCTCTGCCACTCTGCAGCTTACCTGATTAGTTGCAGGTTTGTACTTCAGCCCTGGCTTGTTCAAGATCCTTTCAATCTGCTCATGGTTGAAGTTAGAGATTCCAATGGCTTTTACCAGGCCAGCATCCACCAGTTCTTCCATGGCCTGGCAGAAAGAAGCACAAAGTCAGCATCTAATATACATTATATATATACACACCTGTATCTCTATATCTCTGTATTTCTCTATATATAACATGTTTTTTTATATATATATGTGTGTGTGTATATATATATGTAACATCTACATATATACATATAACATCTATATATAACAAAGCAGGGCCTGAAGAGCACATGCTTTGCTCATAAGAAACATAAAATAAGTGTTTAGATTTTCAGAGTTCAGGTTTGAGGGGAAAAAACCTCAGCACTGGTGTGTATATGTGCCATGCCTCCCATGCTCAAAGAATTCATTCTTTGATATTATGGAAATTCACAGCAAGTTAGAATTGGAAAATAATTAATTGATACACAACAATTTGCCATTGTACCAGTGAATCCTCCCAAATAATTCTAAGTATGTGAAAGTGTTCTGCTCTCAGCAGTCTCTGGTGCTCTCATTACCTTCATCAGTCTAAATTTTCTCCTGCTGTGGCTGAACTTACCTCCCATGTCTCTAGAATATCAGTGTTGCTGGGGATAGCAGCACCTTTGGCATCTACAGGGAACAGGTCCTCTCCCGCCTGTCAGGGAGAGAGAAAATGCTTGAAACACATGTTATTGGGAGGTTGGGTTAACACCAGCTGAAGACCATGATCCTATAAACTCTCATTACAGGACAAACTAATCCTTATTATTATACTAATTATCTACATATGTATTAGCCACTAATACTCACTAACTATAGTCTTCAGTCTTTTGTTTTCACATGGTATTATGGTGGTTTTTTGCCTACAGTCAACCCAGTAAGGACAAATACTTCTGATGGACACTGTGTCCCCTGGCTCATCAAAATCCATATGGTGAAATTTAAGTCTCCACTTGTAAGAGAAAAAGTAGAATTATAGCCAGTTTACAAAAATACACAGCTGTTACCTGCTCACAATGAAATGTTTTAGTGACATGCATTATAAGGACCCATTTAGGACTCGGAATATGTTCACCTTATACTGGACCAGATTTCCTGACAAGTCTTTCATGGGGAGTCTCATTGTTTAAGTTGCTGGCACAGGGGAGGTTAGAACACCCTGTGTCCCAGTTAGGACTATCTGCCTGGTACCACCTTCATTCAAACCCAGTTATTTTCTACTCATTCACTGTTTACACCACAACACATTTTCACTTTGATAGTTCTGTCCACGTGAAACTGATTTTAAAAATACAGGTGTTCTAAAGAACAGTTCATCTTGGTAGCAAGAGGTAGAGAGGAAATTTTGATTGAGCTCTCACTGAAAGCCTAAAGCTTAGACATATTCAAACTGAGACATCAGTTCCTTTGCATGCAGTCAGTAGAAGAGTTAGGAACTAAAAGTTTAACTCTAGAGCCTGTGGAATGCTAAAGCTCCTACAGCAAAGGTCAGTTCAAGCTAGATTGTATTTAAGGACTCAGGGATTAGAGACAAGCAATCTCTTATTCTGTGATTCTGTAACATGCAGAGAAAAGAAGTATCAGAGAGCAAAGCACAGCCTTCTTCCCACAAAGAAGGAACCACACTGAGCGTAACTTTGGATTTGTAGAAGGCAACACAAGCAATCAAAAGGAAAGAGATGTAACTTCTGCTTCCAGCAGGGAAACCCATCCCTAGGGTTCAACGTCTGCCTCTTCCACGACCAAAAGGGCAGAGATGCCATGCAATGCAAGCAGGGATCTCAGAGGTAAAAATCAACAGCCTGGCTCACAAGGCCACAGTAAAGCTGAACACCAGAGCAGTGCTGTTACACAATACACATGGGATGAGCTGTGCAACTGGTGAAATTACTGGGCTATAAAGCCACAAAGGTCTTCATAACTCACAAAGCCAAGGGCACTGCTGTTACTGTACCTTAAAACCAAGAGGCCAGTGGATGAGGTACAGATCCAGGTAATCCAGTTTCAGGGCAGCAAGAGTCTTCTGGCAGGCTCCCTTCACCAGAGGCTTGTCATGAAATGTGCACCACAGCTGGGGACAAAAAGCCAAGGCATATTGTGACCTCTTGGGTTAAAGCTCTTGGAACTCTTCTGTACTGTTCAGCAGGGTGCCTGTTCCCTTGGGAAAGTGATGTGAAAGCAGGACATCCTACAGCTCCTCAAGCAGGGCTTGTTCTGTGAGCAGGACTGGCCTGTGACACTGGGCAGTGTGTGCAGTGGCAGCACACATGACTGCACAGTGTCCTGGCAGACAGCAGAAGTAGTCTTGTTTCACTCATTAAGACTTAAGTTGAAAGCATCACCCAAATTTTTGCTATGGACCCTGCATAATTCTCAATACAGGATGAGGCAAAGCAGGAGTCTCAGGAATGGCTTAAGTGATGTTCTGAATTGTTCCATGCTGCACAACAGAGTAGGTAAGTAAAGAACTGGGGGGTTTCTTTAAAATAAAAAGGTATCCCCTGGTATATCCTATATCACCAGACCCGTACCTTACTGACGACGAAGAGATCCTCCCGTTTCACAACGCCCTCCTTGATTTTCTTCTGGATCCCTTCCCCGACTTCGTTTTCGTTCTGGTACACATAGGCACAGTCGAAGTGGCGGTACCCGGCATCGATGGCAGCCATCACCGCAGTTGTCACCTTCCCTGGCTCAGACTGAAAAAAAGCGATGGCAAAAAAAGCTCTCATCGACACAGAATTAAGACCTTTCTCTTGCGAATATAAAACTAAAAGACACCACATCCAAAGCAAACCCCAACTGAAATAAATCCAAATCCTGGCGGCGGCCTGGCAGGGTGCCGGCGGCGCCGGCAGCGCTGCAGGGCCCGGGCCGCGCTCCTCCTTCCCTCCCGTCCCCATCGCCCTCACGCCGCCAGCCCCAGGGAGCGCGTCCCGGTACCTTCCATGTGCCCAGCCCCACGATGGGCATCTTGGCCCCGGTGTTGAGCTGCACGTAGTTCGCCATGATCGCACCGACACCACCACGGTGGCTGCGGCCGAACCCCGCGCCTTTAATAGCGA
>JANPWX010000151.1:839310-868032 GCA_024734555.1 Trochalopteron elliotii | reverse complement strand
AGGGCTGTGCTCACCGCACACGGACCCTCCTGCAGCCCCTCGGTCCCCCGGAGCCTCATTCTCCCCCGTGCCTCATGCCCCCGGAGCCTCATCCCCGGGGCGGGGGTGGCTGAGGGGACATGAGGCAGAGCCGTGTCTCCGCGCCCCGAGAGCTGTTGTGTGCCTCAGGGCATGGAAGCGCTGAGCCCACCGCAGGGGTGGTAATCCGGGCTGGTCCCCCTTGCCGGAGTTTTGTGGCCCTGTGTGCTGGTTCAGCGACACGACAGCAGAAATCTCAGCGTGCCTGGCTTCTGAGAGCCGGGAGAAGCCGTTCCCTGCGCCAAGTGGGACAAACGCAGCTTCCACTTTTAGGAGTCATTCAGGATAGAGTGAACCTAAAATAAACCACCCCAGCTTTATTTTGAATTTTAGAAGAGGATTTTTTTTTTGTTTGTTTGTTTTTTAAGTGTTTTGAAAGTCTCAGAAGAGGAACAGTGACTTTTTTAATGAGTGGCATAATGATCATGTTGTTCCCCCCCCCCTCCACCCCGTCTTTAGGGAAGTGCTGAGGACCTTGCAGAATAAAATGCACGATTGTAATCAAACACGGCAGTGGCCAGCAGTCTCACATCAGAAGCTGGCTTTGATGCTTTTGCAGACAAGCATTCGCTGTTCTGCTGAAGACGTCACGGCGCAATGGAAAAACCCAGACTTGCCCGGGAGGCTTTGCTGCTTATTCACATGTGGAGAGTTTCTTCAGGTGGCGAGTATTTGCTCTGGGTGCCTCTTCCTGCTCTCTGCAGCTTCATATTTTTTGCTCCATTTAGCTAAGGACAGCAAGGTAATTGGTTTTTACCTCTTTAATGTTCCTCCTGTTCGGTATCAGCACCATCAGGCATTCCCTGGCAGGGTTCGACGTGCTTTCACTTGGATCACAAAACCTTTACACAACTTGGTGCTTATCTCCTACCGCTTGGGCTGAATTTTCCCTCATGGTTTCAAGTCAGAGAGATGTCTCCATCCTGTCACAAGAGGCTTCAACCAGAAATTCTGTATTTTGCTGTTGCTCTTAGCTCTTGTGAGTTGGAGTCTTTCCCCTCAGAGCTGTAAGGGCAGTCAGCTTTCCACTGTTTGCCTCTCCCGAAGGTCTGGTGGGGGCCTTGGAGGAGGAAGAAGTACTGCACGTGTCACCCTGTGACAGCCAGCCTGCTAAATCTTGTGCCCTGTGTCCCTGGTGACATGGCCATGTCTTCACAGAGAGCGCTGACAATGAGGAACTGTGAAGGGGAGGGGGGTCTTGCTTTGTTTTTTTTTTCCTTGATCCACGTGCACTGAAACAGGAGGCGTAATGTCATGAGGTTTTCAAGTTGGTTTTGCTGATTTTGCATTTAGTAACTGTAATTTCACCACAAGTTGTGACTTGGGTGACCAAGCAGTGTTTGGAATATGAGAGAACAGTGTCCAAAACAACAGAAGTGGGTATGTCCTTATGGGACAGTGTTTAATAGAGAGACCTAAAAAATGTGAAGGCAAAGTAGGGAGGTGACAGTGTTGCAAGGTGTGATCATCTCTACAGCTAAGGAGAAGAGCTGCAGGGGTCTGCAGCTTCAGGGCTAACACTGGTGTAGCTTAAACCAGGGTTTGGAGGTGAGGACATGCAGGTTTCAAGCTCGAATCCCTGGGAAGCACAGCAGGAATTTCTGCTTCGCTTGGAGGGGAGATTTATCTCGCTCAGTGAGGGCTGAGTTCAACCTCTGGACTCCAGGAGGCAGATCTGAGGGCTTGGCTCTACAAGACCTCGGCCTCTTTGTCACTCTGAGCTCAAATCAGCCCAGGAGAGTATCTTGGTGGGTCTCCCATATTCTCAGAGCTGATGATGCTTTTTGTCCCTATGCTTTTGTCCTTTAATTGTAGCTGCTGAAAACAAGTTCTGGGCACAGCCAAGGATGGGGAAGTGATCTTGCCACCCCTCCGTGGTGATTATTGTGTGGGAAGGGCAGGTTTAGTGCAGCAGGGGAAGCCTGGGCAGGAGGAAACCATGAACTGCCCCAGGCTGCTCAGGACTCATTCTGAGTTCTGCAGATGGGGAGGACCTGTGTGTCCCCCACAGTCCCCCTGGCCGCTGAGAAGGAGGGCAGCACCTCACTCCAAATGGGGGTCCTGTGGGCTGGGCCACCCCTGCTGGGCAGGACAGTGGCAGCCCTGGGGACATCAGACTGCCCACCCAGGAGCTCCAGGACACAGTGAGCAGGACTGAGTGGTGAAAGGGAACCATCAGGCACCCAGCATCACCCTCTGAGCCACTCTTGGTTCCAGGGAGGGACTGGGATGGCCTGGATGTAATCTGTGGTGACAAAGTGGAAGTGGAGAGGAGGACAGGGAGCAGATTGGTGTTTGGATTAAATGGAGGCTGGGGAAAGGGGAGAAAGGCATTTACTCATCTGTTTTTCTGTGTCCTTTTTACTCTCCTCAGTTGCCTGAGTCACAGCCCAGAAGAGGAGTAGTGAGAATTCTGGAAGGAGCAATGATCCTGGTCCTGGGAACACGGAGTAGTGGAAGTGGAGCAGCCAGTGCATGCCCAGGGGGGAGAACACACAGTGTGCAATTGCCTGAAGAGAGGAGAGACATGTCTGGGCAGACCACTGCTAGGTAGGAAGGTGACTTGTAATGGAGAAACAGATGCTTTGTGAAAACTGATGGCAAAGTGAAAACAAAGCCTCTTCAGGCAGCCTGAGTGGCAAGGTTAGGTAGGCCTGTGGAGGTGGGAGTACTGTTCCCCAGAGTGTGAGTGCTCTGCTGACAGTCCTTTGCTCAGAATGAAATTGCAGAAATGTTGAACACTTGCAGCAGATGTCCCTGCAGTGGCTGTGTCAGTGCTGGGAAACTCAAGCAAATGATACAGGTTTTTGCCTTGTAAGAGGAGAGTTCTGGGAAGTCTGGCCTCTCTGCTACCAGCAGGCACTGCCCTTCCCAAGGGAGGAAAGCTTTAGGACCCACCAGTGAAGGGCTGTGGGGAGAAATTATCAAATCATCTGATCCTGCTGGTCCCCCAGATGAGAGACTGCCCTGCAGTTGCTTGGGCTGCTGGGTTGTGTTTACAGGCCAGGGGGAAGGTACCCTGAAAAAGTGGTGATCACTGAAGCTGTGGCCAGAAAGCTCCAAGGTCTGAGCACAGTTACTACTGGTAGCACTTGATAAGCTGTTGGGAAATCAAGGAGTAACTTACACACATTGTACTGGATGGTGCATGCCAGTAGATGGGCAGATTAGTGGCATGACCGAGGCCAGTGCTGGCAGCTCAGCTTGGAAAGCATTCTAGAAGCAGTTGGAAAATATGTTGGCTGTTGCAGTGTTGATCCTGATAATTTTGTCTGTGGGAGAAGGGGTGGGTTTGGGATATGTGCCTTAAGTTTGCTCTGGTGAGCTGTTAACTATACTGGGTCTGCAGGGGCAAGGGGTGGAGTTTATAATAAATATGCAGTAAGGTGGTGATTATGTGAAAGATGGAGTTTAAATAAGGGTGAAACAAATACATCTTTCAATAAAGTGCAGGGTGGAAGGTAAAGAACATAAATTGCAGCTGGCATCAGGGGATGGCAGTGGTGACCTGTGTGGGGACCATTAAAGAGATATAAACAGCCTGTCTCATGCCAGAATTTAAATTCACACTACTACTGTGACTCAGGAATACTTCTGGAGACACAGGTGCCCTTTTTGAAGGAGATGCATGCTGAAAGGACTGAATTGCAAGGGGACTGCAGCTGGTGGATGAGTTAAACTGGAACAAGGAAACCCCTGAAGGCTCTGTGGCCACTGGGTAGCCTGTGCTGGAGAAGGTATTCACTAAAAAGACAGTGCTCCAAACCTTTGCATCACAGTAACGTTATACCTTTATTGTTCAATAAAAATGTGCATTTGATCTCAGCAGAGCTAAGCCTCACCTCAGCCTGGGGATTACAGAAGATTTTATGGGTTGCTGCAAAGCAAACCTTCTTGGATTACATCTTCACGAATCAAAAGTGGAAATTTTGGCAGGAAGTCCACAAGGTGCTCGTTTTCTTGAACAAACCTTTTTGCTCTTTTGCCTTGAAACCCAGTGTGCAACTTGAGGGTTGTGTTTGGTCACCTGCCCAGGTGCTGGCAGCAGCAGAAGGGTGACCCAGCCCCAAAAGCAAACACCTCCTGCTCTCCCCTGGGGTTGTGGGGCCAAGGGCAGAGACAGAGGGGTGGCTGGGCTGAAAGGGGAGGTGGATGGAGCTAGAGGGACATCAGTTGCGGCCAGGACAATTTGTCCCCGAGGCTGACAGGGCCACAGGAGATGCTGGAGCCGTGCCACTGCCGGCGCTGGAGCTGGCGGGGAGGGGACAGCGGGTGGCTGAGGGACGGCCGCCCTCTGCTGCCCGCAGGGGAATGGGAAACGTGCTCTGTCCCAGGGAAAATCCACACGGTGAGGAGAAAACCTGCCTGAAAATACTGCCCTCCACCCACCTCTGTGTGTTCTGCTTATGGAATTGTTTTATTTTTTTTTTTCCCTAGGGTAAAGTTTTTCCTAAGTAGGAAAAACTCCTTTCTCAGTTGTTTCTGGAGTGATAAAACTGCTGTCCTTTAGTTCACATTTCCTAGATTTTTCTCCCATAACTGCCAACTATCCTCCTCAGACTGTTGTGTAAATTAAGATAAGTTAAAAATCAAGATAAATTAAAAATGTGAATGTGTAGTTAAATGTCTCTCCCTCGCTAAATGTGGATCAATCCACATTTTGAGAGCAAATGATTCCAGCCCCCATTTTATTCTTTTGGAACAATTTTACTGTTATCTTTCAGAAAGAATAAACAAAAGGTGATCCCTGAATACATATGCTGTGACTTCACTGGCTGCAGGAGGAGAAATGCAATAAGAAAGTCAGATAAATCGACAGGGAGAATATCAGACCAAGCTCTGAAGGGGGTCAGGATATCAGCATCCTCAGTATTCTGCATTGAACGGGTAGTCCTTGTGAGTTTTGCCCCTGCAGGGAATAGAAGACTTCATTTTAGTCATAATTTTCCTTTCTAGTTTTGCTTAAAGAAACCACTGAGGTGGGATCTGAACTCTGTAATTGAAGGATGGGTTCATTCCAGGTTTGTTTTTCTCCACAGTGTGTATTTTTTGTACACTTGGAACATCCCAATTACTTCATCATTCAGGCTCTTGGCATTCTAGGCAGTATTTAGATGTAAAACCTCTGTGTATGTAGTATTTATAACTTATGGGTTTGGAGAAAAATCCTGAATGCTACCACTTACATGCTCATTGTATAGACTCTCCAGTTTCTGTTAAAGCTGAAAATAGTTTCCATCTCCTCTTTAGTCAATTTGAAGTCAAACACCTAAAAAGAGAAATATCTGGGAATCATCTCTTTGAACAAACCAGAGGCTGTAAGCAAAATCCACAAACTTAAAGAACGAGGGAGGGTAGCTAGTTAGGAGACATGACTGCTTCATGGGAAAAGCATCTCTCTGTGTCACCAAGAGTGCATTGGCAGAGGGAACAGAAAAAATAATCCAAAGTTGCAATTACATTTGCCAGCTGTTGCAGGTTCTTGCATCTGCCACTTGTGAGAAATGCATCTTTCTGTCCTATTCCAAAGGCACATCTACAAGATTTCCATATTCCACTTATCCAGGCTTTTTGGAATCCCAATGACCAGTTGGAGTCAAAGACCACTGAATTAACAATAGAGCAACGTGGCTTGTGAACACCACAACTGTTTTCTTAACACTGCTTGCTCTACACAAGCCTTTTGTGGTGTGCCTCTGCCCTCAAATGCCAGTGAAAAACCATGTGGCAATTCATCTCCAGTCTGCAGAACACAAGCCACCATGTAAAGTGACTGCTAGAATTATCAGCATCCTAAAAAAAGACTTGGTTCATTCCTGCTCTCCAACTGTAACCTTAAGTTTAGCCCTTAGCAGAGTGTGTAAACAGGCAAAAAGCCTGTTCTTGGCTGAACAGGAGCTGGGAAGAATGATAAATGATAAATGTGCAGGGAGAAGCCAAGCCACCCCTGAGGGGCAGCACCCAGCTCAGCCCTGACCCCTCACCTGGAAGTTCTCCATGATGCGCCGTGGGGTGACAGATTTGGGGATCACAATCACATTCCTCTGGATCTGGAAGCGAAGGAGAACCTGCAAGAGCAAACAACTGAATCATTCCTCTTGCTCTGGAGGAAGCAGAGCCTGTTCCAACAGCTGTTAGCCCTGTTTCCAGTCATCCCTGTCCCTGCAGGCCAGGCTGCAGTGCCTGGAGAGCAAAGAGGGAAGTGCTGGAGCCTCACATGAAAGGCTTCCTTTCCCATTCAGTTTTGGGCCAGACAGGTCTTCTGCTCCCAGACTTCTATCAAAATTTTATTCCTTGCAAGAGGACTTGAGATGAAGACTGAAACATTCCAGCATTTGAAGATGGGTCAAGGAAATGTTTCATGATGCCAGAGCACACTTGAGAGTGTGCATTGCAGGCCACACAGAAAACAGGCCCTGCACTGCTACCTCTCACCAGAGGTGACAGGGAACAGAGCCAGCCTGTCCCCTACATTACTGTCATCAGCTGTCCTGTTACAGCAAGGAGTACCCACTGTCTGACATCCATGTACCTGGGCTGTGGATTTGTTGTGCCTGGCTGCAATCTCCTTGATCTTGGGGTCATCCAGAAGGGAAGGATCCTCAGGCTTAGCCCTACACAGAGGAGAGATAACAGCAGAAATCTGTTTTGAGATCAATGGCTAACAGTACACTTACTGTCTCAGTGCTCCAGGCTCCATGGCAGCTCCCTCACAAAGTGCAAAGCAGCCTTACCAGGGTCTGTCAGGAGAGCCCAGGGGGCTGTAGGCTGTCACAGCAATCCCTTTGGATTGGCAGTAGTTCACCAGCTTCTCCTGGGTAAGGTATGGATTGCATTCAATCTGCCAGCAGAAGAGCACAGAGATTTATAGAATACAGCTGTAAGTCACTGCAGGGATTATCTCCTCATGCACTGGTATTTGTCCTCATGTGCCACTCTTTGCAAAGTATTATTCAGCCATAATTTTCTTCATAATTTGCTTCTGCACTGAGATTTCTTGTACCTCTGGGTCTTTGCTCTGGGGAAAGGGCATTTCATAAGGCTCACCTCTGGGTTCTTTGGCCCATGCTTCTTGGCATGTTCTGAGGTCCTTCTCAGATTTCTAAGCAGCAGCTTAGCAAATATTGAAAACCCCAATGCCTTGTATATTCAGCAATAATGTGGAGTGGGATGAGAAGGACATGCTGCATCTGCTCTGTTCTCCCTCCCTGTCTGTTCTAGACATAAAAGCTCCCTTTCTCATGAATTGGTGCCCCTTTCTCATGTGCTATAGTTTTGGACAAAGATGCATTTTTTTTTCCTTTCAGCACACTCTTTTTTTCTAACTTCATGCAGAGGAAGGACTGGCAGGCTCTGGAGACTGAGGGATCTTAGTACTCTTAGTGAATGTGCAAGAAGTACTGAATTCAGAACTGTAAGAGATGTGTGAGTCTGTCCAAGGCCCCTTGAAGGGATAAACTTCTGCAGCTCCTGCATACAAAGGGGCAGTGGCTGCTGTATTCAGACAAAGACTAGGTAATTTTTTTTTAATGTGTGTATAAAACCACTTTTTTTTATTATTTTACATAAATCGGGGTAGATACCAGGAAGCCACTAGTGTGTGAGTAAATTCTCTACTTCTGTATAGAAGTTAAAGCTTGACCTCCCTTTCCAGCTGGGTGACTGAATTGTGGATTCCTGCCTGAGAAAAAACATGTTGCATGAACAATTATCTGCTATGAATAACAGATTGATGTCATCACTAATAAGAGAGCAAGTATTTTAAGAAGTTCTTGTTGTAATTTGTGTACCACAACTTCATTCCCTATCAGGACACAGATCTACAACATCTTTCATGTGTACTCAGAAATAATCACAGGGTGTAATTGTGCTGTGTCTGCTTTGTGCTTCCTTTTTGCATCTCCTTCTGCAACTGTAATTGGATCTTTATAATCCCACAAAAACAGTCACTTGCAGCTCACCTGGACATTTGCAGGCTTGTGCTTCAGTCCTGGCTTGTTCAGGATCCTTTCAATCTGCTCGTGGTTGAAGTTGGAGACACCAATGGCTTTTACCAGTCCAGCATCCACCAGCTCTTCCATGGCCTGGTGGAAAGAGGAGCACAGTCAGCACCAGTGTACAAGACAGGCCCTGAAGGAATTATTCCTTCATTTCCCTTCATGGGCAAGGAAAGACAACTGCTTGGAGCTGCAAAGATTGTCTCTTGAGGGAAAGTGCACACTGGTGTATTTGTGCCATCTCTTCCATCTCACCCAAACCCAAGGGCTCCTTTCTTGAGATGGCAGAAATTCACTCTCAGTTATTTTCACGTGGCAAATGAGGATAATCAATGATGTGCTCTTGAGCCAGCACCAGAGGGCTGTAATGCAGGCTGTGGGTATGATCACAACCTTACTTATTTCAGCAAGGTGTATTTGAACAGTGGTGAGGACAGTTCTGTTTCTCTTATGGTCAAGGAGTCTGGCTTGCAGCTTCACTAAAGATTATCAGCTTGACTGAGCATGTATGTTTTGAAAAGCTCCATTATATATGGTGCAATAAATACATCAGAACTCTGTGGATGCTGAAGGCAATGAAAGCATGGAAAAGACTGCCAGTAACAGAAAAAAACATGATTTCCCACTGTGGCTGAACTTACCTCCCATGTATCTAGAAAATCTGTGTTGCTGGGTATAGCCATGCCTTTGTCATCTGCAGGAAACAGCTCCTCTCCTGCCTGTCAGTGAAAAAAAAATAAAATTAAACACTCTTTTTATTGGCAAATTAATACCAGGGCAACTGAAGACCATGATGGCCTTAGCTACTAGTACAGAAAATACTGATATTTGTCTACATTGTTCCTGGCAATTTTGCCAGCAATCACTCCTAGTAGGATTGATCAGGAGTCATTCCTACTAGGAATGTCAGGTCTATCTCCTAGACAAGCAAAGTGGTGACTGACTAAAACACATACAGATAAACAAGCCACACCACTAGTGGAACAAACAAGCTTCCTGTACTCCTCTATTATTCCTTTAAGAGAGAACTGGGTTTTGTTTTGTTGGTTTTGTTTTTTTTTTAAGGTCTCAGGAACATTTAAGTCAGGTTTAGTCTGAGCCACATATGCTGAACAAGGTATTATGGACACATAGAAGTGTCCTGTGAGGGGAGCCTCAGTTTAAGTTGGTGGCAAATCAGAACATCCCCCCAGATGTACAAACTCAGAAATAGAATCCCACATCTCCACATTGATCCACATCCAGGGTGCAGATGTCAGAGTATTATGCCATGACCCTTTTACTCTTGGTTCACATAAAACTAGCCATGACAGCTTTGCAAGTGTGACAAACAGTTGCCAAGCTCAAAAGCAACAGATAGGATGGAGGTCTTAACCTGTCTGCAGCAGAAAGAAAAAGCCAAGATTAGACACGGACTGAGACATCAGCTCCTCTGAAGTACATGAAGGATGAGATGTATTTCATGTACTTCTGACATGGATGTCAGAAAGCCTCACCTTTTGAAAACCAGGGTGTGTGGAAGAACTTTAGGGCTCCTACAGCAGAGCAGAGGTCAGCTCAATCTGTACTGTATTTAGGACTCAGTGATTAAAGAAAGAAATGGAAGACAGAAACATTCTCTTGTTCTGTGATTCTGTAACACGCAGAGGAAAGAATTTCTGTCAGGCAGCAAAGTACAGCCTCCATTCCCTCGAAGCAGGAAAGGATGATTTAGCCCAAAGTTAAGCAGAATGGGTCAATCTTGGAGCCAGAGGCCTGAGCTGAGTGCTGGGTGTGTGTCCCCGTTATCAGCAGGGGCAGAGGACACTGTGCAGGGGCAGAGATCAGGATGGGCAGAGATCAGGATGGGCAGAGATCAGGATGGGCAGCACTGGGGCAGTGCTGGTACAGCAGGAACAGCTCTGCCTGGAGCAGCAGCACTCCTGGCACTCCTCCTGGCACTTCTGAGCAGCTCTCCCAGGAGACAACACCAAGGGCACTGCTGTTACTCTACCTTGAACCCCAGAGGCCAGTGCATGAGGTAGAGATCCAGGTAATCCAATTTCAGGTCAGCAAGAGTCTTCTGGCAGGCTCCCTTCACCAGGGGCTTCTCATGAAAAGTGGACCACAGCTAGAGGAAAAAACAAGGCAGATTGTGACCTCCTGGGTTAAAGCTCTTTCCTGAAGAAGGAAGAAAAGCTAGCACACTTTCTGGGACCGTTTCTGCTTAACACGTATTTTGAACAGTCCCATGGAGGATGTGGAAGATATCTTAAATAATACTCCACAAAATACAATAACAAAACAAAGTTTCTACCAGTATGAGCCTGAATTATTCTCCTAAATTACTCCACACCATAGCCCACAGCCTTTCCTCACTGCTCTGAATTTCCCTCTATGCATATGTTGTCATGATTTTTTGTGACAGCTTTCCCCTGGATCCTAGGTCACTGTACCTTGCTGACAACAAAGAGATCTTCTCTTTTCACAACTCCTTCCTTGATTTTCTGCTGGATCCCTTCCCCAATCTCATCCTCATTCTGGTATGCATAGGCACAGTCCAAGAGGCGGTACCCGGCGTCGAGGGCAGCCATCACTGCAGCTTTTACTTGTCCAGCTACAGCCTGGAAAAAAGAAGGTTAAGATCCCAAAAACCCAAGCATGCAGGCCATTTCCTGGTTATCTAGCAACTAAACAAACACATACAATGGGGTTTTAAGTGGAGTTTTTCCGTGCCATATTCTTAAAGCTCTTTTCATGTTACAAATGTAGGCTGCTGGGTTTGAAGCCAGCCTCCAGCTATTTATCCATAGCCCCAGTCCCAAGAATCCCCAACACTGGCAGAGATGGACCAGGGGGAGTCAAGTTTTGTGCCAGGGAGCTCTGCAGTGCCTCTTGCTCAACACTCAGCATTTCCCAGGGCTGTGTCTAACAAGAGAAACAGCCAAACTGCCCAGGTGGGAGAATTTTCTGTGGGTAGGGCAGTGGTCTACACTTTAGTCATCCACATCACTTTGGAGTGTTACACTGTGCTCCAGCCCAGCTCATGCTGGGGCACCTCCCACCTGTAATTTGAACTTTACGTCGGCTGCTTCCTTCAGAGACATAGGAAGTGTGCAGTTCTATGTGTTTTTATACCCTGAAAGGGCGTGTAAGAGCTGTGCACAAAGAAGAGTTATCATATCTTGTTCACACAAATCCAGCAATGTTTGTTTCTTAGGCATTGTACAGATCAGTGGTTTTGTAGTCATCGTAACGACAGCGCAAAGCTCTTTGTCAGAACTTGCTCAAAACGCATGAATTGTCTTCTAAAGCCACACCATAACTATAGTTACCAGATGATCTGGACCTCGCCCAGGGTTACAATTACTCAGCACGGAAGCAGCAAGGAAATACTCCGATGCAATGGCACGGGAAGGAGCAGGGAGAGGAGCCCGGGGGCCGCGGAAGCCTAGTCGGGATAGCAGGGGATGGATGGGATCCGCGCATCCCTGGCGGGTACGGGACGGACGGAGCCTCTCCCAGCCTGGGGACACCCAAGGGTCACCTCTCCCCCGCGGCACGGCAGGGACAGAGCGCACGGCGGGGAAAGCGGCTTCAAAAGCAGCGCCGGGGCCCCGCCTGCGGACACCACCGGAGGGACTGGACATCCCGGGGGGGACGGCGAGGATGGCAGCGGGGGATGTGTCACCCAGCCCAGGTGTCCCCGCTCCCGAGTGCTCCAGACCCCTCCGGAGGAGATGACACCCAGCCCCTCCGAGAGCTTTGTCCCCGTTACCCCGTTCCACGTGCCCAGCCCCATGGCGGGCATCCTGGCGCCGGTGTAGAGCTGCACGGAGGTGGCCATGGCCCCAGCCGGGAATGCTGCCCGCCGGCACCGCCCGCCCAGCCCTTTAAGGACGGCAGGACCGTGCCCGCCCCGTCCCGGGACACGCCCGGGACAGCCACAGCCCCGCAGCCCCGGGGGACACCGGGCTGGGCCGGCGCTGCTTCTCCCCGAGCCCCCGCAGCTGCACTGGGGGCTCTGGGCTTCCTCCCAAGGTGGGATGATGCCTCTGGTGATGACAGGAGAGGATAAGCGACCTCCTTTGTAGGGGTAAATTAGAAAGCAGTTATTATAAAGAGGAATGTTACCTTTAATGTTTGGGAGAGGCTTCTTTGAATGGTTTTTGAAAGCTGCTGAAGAATAATAGGTGTTATGTTGAAACTTTGCTGCATGCTTTTGTGCTGGGAGAATTTATTCAGGTGTAAGCATCAGTTGGTAATATAATAGTGCCCTTTTTCTCTGTGTGCCTTTCCCACAGCAGATGCCCAGCTGCTTTGTAGCTGTTTTTTTGCCCTGCACACCTGAGGGCAGACTATAGTTTTTTCTGTAATCCTCCTGTTTTTTGTCAGCACCATCAGCCATCCTCAGCAGGATGTGATGTTTCAGTTAACATCACAAAATAGTTATGTAACAGTGTTTGCCTTTTGCTTTTTTTTTTTTCCTCTCGGATTCTTTCTCTGTAAATCTGCTCTGAGCATGCTCAGACTCTTTAAAAAAGAGTTTGGTTTGAGGGACAGTGAAATCAACGGAGATTGTGATATTGGGAGTACAGTATTAAAGCCAAGCTGTTTGCATGAGAAGCCTGCTGCCATCCTAGTCTGGGGGTTTTTCTACAATGGTTTCTTGACTGAGAGATGTCTCTGTCTTTTAGAAAGGATTTTGGGCAGAAGGTTTGAATTGCTCTAAGGTATCTGAGGTCCATTGTCCAGTCTCTTGTAACCAAGATGCTCAAGTCAAAAGCACAAGTTTTGTTCACACCTCGTTTGAGAACAAAAGCTTCTTCCTTTTTAATCACATACAAAGGCCAAGTTTTTGTTGCATCTGTCATGGGGTAAGGGAACACCAGACAGTGTGATAGTGCTAAACTGGATTCACCACGTGCACCAGAGGAGGAAAAGCCTGGCAGGGAGAATGTGACATAGGCACTGAAGGAGTCTTGGTACACATGAGCTATGGATGATAAAGCAACAGGAAAATGACATCTGGAAATATTCACAATGTATAATAACGTGTATCCCTCATAAAGTGCTCCAGTGAGTCAGTGTGGCCTCACCTGGGGAAAATAGCACTCAACTCTGACCTGTGTCAGGCCCTGGGCAGCTCTCAGCTCTAACACATGTTCTTACACCTCATGTCCTCATCATTTTGGATATCTGCAGCGTGTAGTCATGTTTTATTGAGGGCTTGTAAAGCCAGATCAATGTCAGCAGAGCCTGGCAGCCAGAGCAGTCCACACTTTCACCACAGAGTTCTCCAGCACTTCCAGTTATTGTTCTCCTGCCACTTTCACATCCTATGTACCAAGATTCCTCCCACAGTTCTTGGGCAGAATAATGGTTCATTATATCCAGGTATTTTAACTCCTAATCATGCCAAGTTCTTGATGCTGCTGTGACATTCAGTCCCTCAGCCTTTCTGTCAAGCTTTCATCCATGCCCTCACACCTACACCAGCACTGGCTGCCAACCAAATCAGTCCACAGTGATACCAATGCAGAGTTTGCCAGCAGTTTCAGGTGTTGGTCTCCTGCTGCTTGTTGACCCACAGTCCATACTAAGGCTTGTCCTGCTCAACTGTTCTTTTCAGCGTTGCTTGTTATACCAAATTATTCAACTTTTGATCAAGACAAGATCTCAATGCTCTTGTGACATCATTTAAAATTGAATAGGGATGGTTATTTCCAACTACATTGTTAATGCAAGCTTCTTGGTTTGTTAACTTTAACCTTAGAATAGAACTTCCAAACCAGCAGTAATCCAAGTATTTTTATTTTGATCAGGAATGAAATTGAACATCAATCTCTGTCCAGTTTCAGCCTGTAAAAAAGTGACTGAAATAAGGCCCAGTATGAGTTGGCATCTGTAGGTCTGGACACTTCTCCCATTTAGTTTTCTTTCCCAGAAAGCTTTGGGCTGTAATCTAGAAGTTAATTTTGTCTTTTACCTTCAGGCAGTGATTATATGATTATTCAGGATGGATTTTCCTCCTGCACTTACATATCCTTAACCCTGTAGCCTTAAGTGGTGCTGATGCAAGACAGCAGATAAAATCAGGTGCTAGTTCCCTCTTCTGTTTTCTCCTTTGCTATTTCAGCCATGCAGAGACACTCATGTAATGAGAACTATCATAGCCCACATTCTGTTCTTCAGAACAATTGTACAATTTCCTTCCACCAAAGAAAAAAGCCCAAAGTCACTGAACACACCTCCTGTGCCTTTGCTGGCAGGTGGGATACAGTGTGTAAGCTACATAGTGCATCATTTCAGGCAATGGTAGAAGCTCATTAGACTCTGGAGGTCTGAGAGAGGGCAGGGAAAAAACCACCTTCAGTATTCTGCATTGAAAGGGTATTCCTTGTGATTTTTGCACCTGGAGGAAATCAAAGAGGAAAGATTACTCAAGGCTAGAATAATTACTAAATAGAACAACAGTGAGTGTACAGAGGAGCCTTCAAAGGAGGCTCTGAACTGAGTAACTGCAGACTGAACTTAAGAGATTTGATAGTATAGAAACAGCCTACAGGACCAGCAAGCTCCAGCTTTTTTCTGTTATTTAGGCACTGAACAGAGGTGGGACCAAGTTACTTTCTAGATGCAGAGTTAGAATTCACACTGCAGCAGAATACAGAATACTGTTAGAATACACAGACAGCAGCAGTTTCTGTGGCCTTGCAGCCAAGACTTCCTGCCTTGGCTTCCAAGGTGCAGATCTGCAAGCAGCTGTGCTTTGTACTGCACAGCAGATGGTCACTCCCCACCACAACCACCCGTCTAACAGCTGAAAAGTTATCAATTTATAATAGCCCACAGGAAAAAAATTACTCCAAGTTTAAAACTGCCTAATGCTCATTTCTCCCATATGAACACAGCCAAGGTGATCAACTAGAACCCTCACTTTGGAATTCCAGGCAGACAAAGCTCCCTGGAGAATGGATTTACAATGAATACACAGCATGACTTATAAAGTGGAAGTGTAACAACAGATGCTTCACCCCCAAAATTATTTCAGATTTTAAAATACACCCAATTTGAACAGCTATACCAGTCCCTGTGGGATCAGAATAAAGATCATTGGAAATGTAAGAGTTTGAAGGACACAAACTGTCACTTACGTGACCATTTCACAGATCCTCCAGTTTCTGTTCAAGCTAAGGAGGGCTGCCATCTCCTCTTTAGTCAGCTCAAAGTCAAACACCTAAAAAGAGAAAAACAGCTGGGTTTAACTTCTTTGAACAAACCAAATCAGAAGCAAGCTTCACAAGATGAAAGAACAAGTTCATATCAGAAAGGATGCTGGTTACAAGTGATGGATTCATGAAACATGGAAAGGAAAAGAAATATCCTTGGATTTTCCAGACTGTACTGGCAGAGGGAAGAAACAGAAGAACATGTAAAGTGCCTGATAAGGTTATCAGCATACTGCTTCCAACTCTGTCTGTTCTTCACTGTAGATTTCACTGCAGCCCTGACTTCCAGACAGAAAGAGCCCAGCCCTCTGCTGCAGGAGCCATGGCAGGGGTGCTAAAGGATCACTGCCAGGCCAGCCCTGACGGGCAGCACCCAGCTCAGCCCTGACCCCTCACCTGGAAGTTCTCCACGATGCGCTGTGGGGTGACAGATTTGGGAATCACAATCACATTCCTCTGGACCTGGAAACGAAGGAGAACCTGCAGGAACAGAAAACTCCATCATTCCTCTTGTTCCCACAGCTGTTTTCCCTAAGCTACACCCAGTTCTGTAGAGCTGCATTTCAAACCATCCCTCTCCCTGCAGGCCAGGCTGCAGTGCCTGGAGAGCAAAGAGGGAAGTGTTGGAGGCCCCAGGGAAGGTCTCAGGTCTCCTTTCCATTCTGGTTTTGGGCCAGTCAATTCCTTTTCTCAGCACCCAGAAGTTTTGCACTATGTACAAGGCTTTCATTTCTGCAAGAGGACTTGAGAGGGGAAGTGGCAGCTGAAGATGAGTCAAGAATATTTTCCTGGCTGATGGCCAGAGGTAGCAGTAGCATATCTTGCAGGCCACAGACTGGACAACCTGCATTGCTTGTTAACAAGACAAAAAAGCAGCACTGTTCACAGGTAACACCACAGAGGCTGTTCCCTCTCTTCAGAAATAGTTTCCTACCTTGCTGTGTTACAGGAAGGGGTATCCACTGTCTGCCACCTACTCACCTGTGCTGGGGTTTTGTTGTGCTTGGCTGCCATCTCCTTGATCTTGGGGTCTTCCAGGAGGGAAGGTGCCTCTGGCTTAGAACTAGACAAAGTGGGGGAGAAAAGGATGAAACAACAAAGAATCACTTCATAAAGATTCTATCTAGCCCCATTAATTAAAAAAAAAGAAAAATATACATATATATATATATGCACCATTAGTCCATTAGTCTGAATGCCTCAGACTTAAATCACATGAACCCAATTGGAAATTACCCATCAGGACGTCCCAGGGGACAGTAAGCTGTCACAGTGATCCCTTTGGAGTGGCAGTAGTCAATCAGCTTCTCCTGGGACAGGTATGGATGACACTCAATCTGCCAACACAGAAGCAGAGACTGAGAATTGTAAAACTGCTGCAGTTTTCCCTTGTTCCAGAGGTTTTTCTGAATGCTGATTTCCCAATTACAGGTTGCCTTCACCCAGGTGGCCTATGTGACAATACAGGACTGTAATTCCATAGGGCACCAACTTTTATCTCTTTAACTTTTATTACCACTGAGCCTTTAGGTGCTTTTTGGATTTTTTTTTCCTGTGAGGCTTTTTAAGAGTCAATCATTATGTCAGAATGATTGGTCATAGCTGGATTCTTCATGCCTCCAGAGAGAATGGTTCCCAGGAAAATAGTCCTAAGTTAGTGGTTCAACAAGGTGAGACAAAAAGGAAATATTCTGGCTCTGTCTGTATGAAGAAATATCCAGGGAGAGGGATTTAAAGTACATGCTGTGCCTGCTTTGTTCTCCCTTTTCCCACCTCCTCATTCAACTGTAATCAGAACTTTATAATCTCTGAAAAGTATTTCCCTGCAGCCACTTTGCAGCTCACCTGGTTATTTGCAGGCTTGTGCTTCAGCCCTGGCTTGTTCAGGATCCTTTCAATCTGCTCACGGTTGAAGTTGGAGATTCCAATGGCTTTTACCAGGCCAGCATCCACCAGCTCTTCCATGGCCTGGCAGAAAGAGCAGCACAGTCAGCATGCAGGGGGTGAGACATGACTGAACACATTCTTCCTGACATGCTCTCTTTTTCCTCATGGGAAGCACATTTTTAGAGGTTACCATGTGCTTCTGTGAATTCTTCCCAACTAATTCTGCAGCTGCTGAAGCCAACACCACTGCTGAGGACAGAAGATGGGACTCTCCCACTCAGAATGGACTCACCTCCCATGTCTGTAGAATATCAGTGTTGCTGGGGACAGCCATGCCTTTGTCATCTACAGGGAACAGGTCCTCTCCTGCCTGTCAGGGAGAGAGAAAATGCTTGGAAATCTCTTGACAAGTCCACTCGAGTGCTCACCACCACAATATCTTAAACTTCTAGTGCAAGAGTGCTAATTCTTGTCTACATTCCTTCCTGAGAAGTGGAAGGAATTTCAGGCACTTTTGCCAGTGACCACTCCCTTTAAGAACAGGTTTTTCTGCTGGACCCCTGGAAGTGATGGCTCACCCAAATATACCTACAGGGAAACAAACCAGTCACAGCTACAGCCTCCAGACTCACAAGTGCTCCTTTCAGGTGCTGTTCTTTAGTTCCCACTTAGCAAGAACTGTTTTTTGTTCTTTTTCCAAGGGGGCATCAACACTTTGGTCTACACAACACCAGCTCTACTGAGAAGAGATACTGTGTGCACTGACAGTTCTCCCATGACAACACTCAGTGTAAAGCCACCAACACTAGGGAAGTTAGAAGAGCCTTTGTGTACAAGTTATGAAGAGATGCCAAGACTGAGCTGTGTTTAGCAGCTGTTTGCTGCTGTCACCATGAGACATTTTCATGGCACTGTTAATAGAAAGTTGAAATAAAGCATGGAAAAAAGATGAGCATCTCAAAGGCAACAGGTAGAATGGGAGGGATCAGATTGCAGGAGGATGGAAAGGGTAGAAAATATTCAAAATATTTTGAATATTGACTAGAAAATATTCAAACTGAGAAAATATTGACTAGAAATATTGACTGGTAGAAAATATTGACTAGAAATATTCCAACTGAGACATCCACTCCTTCCCTCATCTTGGGGGGCCTAAACTCTCTCCCAGAAGTTTCACCTTTTAAATTCCTGTCTCAGTGGAACAACACTAAGGCTCCTACAAGCAAGCTCAGTTCAATCTGTACTGCATCAAGGACTTGGTGATTAAAGACAGAAAACCAGAAATGCTTTCTTCTGCTCTCTGACTCTGTAGCACACACAGGAAAATTGCAGAGCAGAAGCAAAAAGCAACCCTCCTCCCCACAAGGGGTGATTTTCAGATGAACACACACTGGATTTGCAAGAGAAAAGGAAAGCAGCCTGTCTAATGCTTGGAGCTGGGAGAGCTGCCTCTAGTTTCTCCAGTTTTCAGGCCATCATTCCCAGGATCAAAGGGGTGAACAACCAATTCCCTCTGGGACAGAGACCAAGAGCCTGAGCCACATGGCCAAGGTCAAGGTGAGCACCAGAGCAGTGCTGGCACAGATAACAGCCATGTCATTGTCTTTAGAGCCAGAACAATCTGGGCTCTTAAGCCAGCCACAAGAAACAAAGTTATGGGCATTGCTGCTACTGTACCTTGAAGCCAAAAGGCCAGTGGACAAGGTAGAGATCCAGGTAATCCAACTTCAGGTCGGCAAGAGTCTTCTGGCAGGCTTTCTTCACCAGGGGCTTCTCATGAAAGGTGCACCACAGCTGGGGGCAAAAATCAGGGCACACAGTGAGTTCCCGGGTTAACGCTCTCGGATGCTCTCCTGCACAGCACAGGAATGCTCCCTGTTCTTTGGAATAAAATGTGGAATGAGGCCAGTTTAGTGCTCTTCACACGCCGAGAGGTCCGGGCTGTGTGGCAGCACAGGAAACAAGAAAACACTATCAGGAATTAACTAATTTACATTACAAACTTCTCCAGCGCTACGGCATTTAACTATGTTAAATGTTAGATGTTCCTACTGTAAAAACAGCACCCGTCAAACCACTGCGTCCATAATCCATGACCATCTGATGCATACCTTACTGACCACGAAGAGATCCTCCCGTTTCACAGCGCCTTCCTTGATCTTCTGCTGGATCCCTTCCCCGACTTCCTTCTCGTTCTGGTACACATAGGCACAGTCCAAGTGACGGTACCCGGCATCGATGGCAGCCATCACCGCAGCTGTCACCTTCCCTGGGGGGGACTAAAGGGGGAAAAAAGGGCAGGACAGGTGTGGGTGAGGGTTCCTCAGCTGCTCCCCCGTCTCGCGGCGCGGTGCCCGCCTCACCTTCCATGTTCCCAGCCCTATGAGGGGAGCGCTGCCAGCGGCGCCGATCCGCACGTACCCGGCCATGGCTGTGCACTGCGCCCTGTGCCTCCGTGCCCCGCGGCTAATGAGCGCCGCCGCGCCAACCAATCACCGTCCCCGCCCCCTCGCGAGCCTGCCGCACCAACCAATCACCGCCGCCATCCCCGCGCGAGCCCGCCGCGCCAACCAATCAGCAGCGGAGGTGGCAGCCAATGGGTCCCGCCGTGCGGCCGTGGGGATGTGGTGCGGTCAGTCCGTGTGTGAGGGAGGCCGGGCCGCGCTCCGAGCGTTCCCCTCCGGGAGAAAGGTGAAAATCCTGACGGAAAGATAAGGGTTGAGCAAAGGTGTGCCCCGGGCCGGCTGCAGCTCCTGCAGGGATCGGCTCCTGCAGCGCCCTGGCTCCGTGCCACGGCTTGTGCCATGTCCCCCCCCCCCCCCCCCCCCGGCGTGTTCTGACGCCCTCTCGGTTCCCTGAGGGAGACACAAACATGGGGCAGGCGGTTTCACTTCGGGGTGAGTTTACGAGTAATTTCGGAAATGATCAGTACAAATCAACGTGTTTTAGTGTGTTTTCAAAACGACTGAAGAGCGCTGAGTTTTCGGCGAATATCACGATGATCACGTTGTCCTCCTGCCTTTAGGGAGGTGCAGACCGTATTTCAGAAGGAAACATACAAGTGTAGAAATAAATGGTAGGTGGCCTTTTAATTTCACAATAGAAATTGACTTTGCAATTTTGGAGAGGCAAAATTTGCTGTAGGGATGAGGTGTTGAAAGTGCAATGAAAAATAAGTTAATTTATCAACAAGATCCTTCAAGTGCTCCATAACAGCCTGTTAGAGCTGCTTGGGAGCCTTTGCTGTTTGCTTGTGCTTGGGGAATTCATCGAGATACAAACATAAATCTGAAACGTGTGCAATGGTGCGTTTTTCTCTCCCACAGCAGATGCCCAAGATTTTTCTGCTTCATTTAACTGAAGGCAGACAAGACAATTAGTTCTCCCTTTAATCTTCCTCCAGTTTTCTGTCAGTGCTGTCGGCTGTCCCCTGCAGGATGTGGTCTATTGCACTTCAATCACATAAAGAGAAATGCAGTTTGTCCTTCCTCTCACTTCTGTGAATCGTGTTTTCCTGTGAAGGCTGGTGCTTGCTTTACCCAAGGCTATGCCGTGAGAGAGACAGTTCTGTGTTTTAAGAGAGGATTTTGGGCAGAAAGTTTTATGTTTTGCTTCGTTTGTGCCCGTTGGTGTGACCGTGTTAATACCCGGGAAGTGTCACTTGTTTCTGCCCTGAGGGTGTGGCTGAGGCTGTCAGACGATGGCAGGGCCTTTGAGAGGAGAGTATATATTGGAACAGAGTGATTGTGTTGCTAAATGCTGTGCATCGGTTCAACTCCCAGATCCTTGTTAAGGCAGGAATAAAACAGGGGGATAGAGATTTAATCTGATTTTAAGGCATTTTTCTTGCACTGAGTTCAGACCAAGCCAGGAGCATCCTCTGAGGTCCCACCAATCTCTCTGTCTTCTCAAGAGGTTTTTTTTGAGGACTTTAACCTGTGATAATTCTTGTATTTGTCTATTAGGGTTTGGGTTTTTCCTGCAGAAAACTTCCCACCAATTAGGTTTTTGCTCCTTAAGGTTAATTTTATTTTAAATATAGGACACTCTGATTAAACTGTGGGTGTGTTTTGTGGTTTGTTGACATCTGGGTTCTGCTGATGTGAGCCTGAAGGCAAACACTGAATGGTGCTGCTGTAGGAAGTTTTGTGCTGTAGAAAATACTCTTCCCTTCTCCCACAAAAACCAAATTTCGTGGGGTGAACATCCCATGTCTTCACTGGCAGCACCAGGGCAGATGCAATAAGAGGATTTTATAAAATTAGAGCAGAGGGAAATGAGACACCAGAGGTCTAGGGAAGGTCATGCCACAGGCACCTTCAGTATTCTGCATGGAAAGGGTATTCCTTGAGATTTTTGGACCTGAAAGAAATGAAAATGAGGATGTTATTTCCACACATGATCTAAATGTGATGTAGAGATTTGTTGTGTGCATGGAGGAGCCACCAAAGGAAGACCTGCATCACAGAGTTACAGCAAGGATAGGTAGAGACACACGTCCTCCTTTCTCTAACACAGACAGACATGAGTTGAACATCCAGAACACATTTTTTGTAATTCAACTTACAGAGATTTTCCTGAAAACTAATAATTAAAAATTAAAATGTAGTATGGTTTAATGTTTTGTTTTGTTTTTATAGTGAAAATATCAAGACCCCTCCTGAAAATGTTATTTTTTTTGGGACAAACCAGTTGGAATTTCAGTTAGCATGATTTTGAAATGAATTGAATTTCACATTACCTAGAAGCTGTGACACAAAATTCCTTGTAAAGAATATTCAGAATTTAAGATTTGGAAGAAAACAAGCAGAGTCACTTACACGCCCATCTGGCAGATCCTCCAGTTTCTGTTGAAGGTCAGAATAGTTGCCATCTCCTCTTTAGTCAGCTCAAAGTCAAACACCTAAACAGAGATACAAATCATTTCTTTGAACAAACCTAAGAGAAATACAAGAGCAGCTCCACACTGGAGAGCCCATTTTCACTCATGGACCACTGAACTATGAAGAACAACTTGTTTTATGGACATCAGGGATTATTTTATGAACATTGCTAATTCCAGATAAGATGTTTCTGGCATGTTCCCGTGGGGGGATTCCAATCAAGCTGTGCCTGCTCATCCATCCACAGGGAGCAGGGAATAATATCATCTAGGGATTGCTGATTAAACTCTCAATAAGAGGGTTAACACTCAGTAAAGTTAGTTGGGCATAAAGGAAGGAAGCTGCAGCACCCAGCTCAGCCCTGACCCCTCACCTGGAAGTTCTCCACGATGCTGTGGGGTGACAGATTTGGGAATCACAATCACATTCCTCTGGATCTGGAAACGAAGGAGAACCTGCAGGAACAGAAAACTCCATCATTCCTCTTGCTCTGGAGGAAGCAGAATCTGTTAGAACAGTTGTTATCCCTGTTTCCAATCATCCCTCTCCCTGCAGGCCAGGCTGCAGTGCCTGGAGAGCAAAGAGGGAAGTGTTGGAGGCCCCAGGGAAGGTCTCAGGTCTCCTTTCCATTCTGGTTTTGGGCCAGGCAATTCCTTTTCTCAGCACCCAGAAGTTTTGCACTATGTACAAGGCTTTCATTTCTGCAAGAGGACTTGAGAGGGGAAGTGGCAGCTGAAAGTGCTCAAGAATATTTTTGATGGCCAAAGAGTTAATAGTGTGTCCTGGAGGTGATACAATTAAAAAATCTGCATTGTTGGGGGAAAATCAGAAGAGTGCCTCAATTCATGGGGAAGGGATAGAGGTTTTAGTCTTTCCAGAGCTCTGTTTTCCTACACTGGGAAATGTACCCACTTGTGCTGGGGTTTTGTTGTGCCTGGCTGCAATCTCCTTGACCTTGGGGTCATCCAGAAGGGAAGGATCCTCAGGCTTAGCCCTGCACAGAGAAAACAAATAAATGGCAAGAAACCTCCACAGAAAGATTCAGCACAGCAACAGAGATCTGTATTTAAATGAGAAATGAGTAGTGTGTGTGTATTCTCATTGCTTCAGTCATTACCCCCACCAGCTCCCTCACAAATTGCAAAGCAGGTTTACCATGGTCTGTCAGGAGAGCCAAGGGGACAGTAAGCAGTCACAGCCAGCCCTCTGGACTGGCAGTACTTGATCAGCTTCTCCTGGGTGAGGTATGGGTGAGATTCAATCTGCCAAACACAAAAACTGTGGCAGAACTGCTGCAATATTGTTGTGCTCCACAGATTATCTCCTAATCCAATCAGAGGCTGCTTTTTCCCTAATTTGACAGTGGCCTGCATGATAATACCCATCCTTAGTGTTAAAAATACCTATTTTGATACAAAGTGCTTAGACAGTTTTGCTGGGGGGCTTTCATAAAGCTCTGGGTTCTTTATTATTCCAGAAAGACTATTTTCAGGGAAATTCTCCAACATACTTAAACAGTGGTTGAGCAAGGTGATCCAAAAAAAAAAACCCAAAAAATAAAAAATAGAACTATCTAAGTGCTGTACTCTGAAATATCCATAGAGAGGGATTTAAAATACATGCTGTGTCTACTTAGTTCACCCTCTTCCCTTCTCCTCATTCAACTGTAATCAGATCTTTATAATCCCACAAAACCAATCATCTTGCAGCTCACCTGGACATTTGCAGGCTTGTGCTTCAGCCCTGGCTTGTTCAGGATCCTTTCAATCTGCTCGTGGTTGAAGTTGGAGACACCAATGGCTTTTACCAGGCCACAGTCCACCAGCTCTTCCATGGCCTAAAAGAGCAAAATCACCATCCAGTGGGCAAGGCAGCTCATGGTGATGGGATTTGTTTCCCACCACGAGCAGCACAGAAAATCTGCTCAGGGTTGCAAAGTTCTCTGAGGGAAAAGCAGGTGCTGGCACATTAATGCCATCTCACCCAAGCCCAAATTCTCATTCCCTGAGTGTGTGGAAATTCACACTGAGTTGCATGAGGATTATTATGAGGAATAAGTATGAGGATACTCAGTAATCCACTGTTGTGCAAGCACTGGGGGGCTGTCCCACACATTGTAGGCCAGATCTCAACCTAAAATCTCTTTATTTCTGTGAAATTTGTTTGGGCAACTCGAGAAAGGTACAAGAACTGTGGTGAAAACAATTGTACAGTTGTTATTGTTCCTCAGTGAACTTTTTCTAGCTTCAGTCTGGTGTGCAGCTCCACTGGAAGTGCTTCAAGTACCTCCAGTCAAGTAGGACACTCAGAGAAATGGGAATAACCAGAGAAGGATTGAACATGCCCATTATGAAAAGCTGTTTTGTGCTGCCTTATGTTCCTTCCAATTAATTTTGTGTGAGTGAGACAACAGTTCTGTGACTGCTGAGGGTAATGGAAGCATGGAAAAGACTGATGAGGACTGAGGACATTCCTCCTCTGCTCTGCCTGAACTCACCTCCCAGGTCTGCAGGAGGTCACTGTTGCTGGGTATGGCCATGCCTTTGTCATCTTTGGGAAACATTTCCTCTCCAGCCTGTCAGAGAGAGAGAAAAGCCTTGAAATAATCTCTGCTGAGACACCAGCTATGTAAAATCACCCAATGGGGATGTAAGGAGCTAAAGCTAATACTGCATTAAAAAAAATCAAGTAATTCTCACCATAACTTAACTACTTCTTCAGTCACTTCTCAGTTCATGCATTTTTGTCATCTACTTTTTTATCTACATTTTTATCCCAATAAAGACAGGTGTTTCTGCTGGGCCCTCTGAAGTGATGATCCACAAAGTGCATGCAGGGAAGTGATTAACTTAGAGAAGAACATTCTGTAATCTTACATGAGTTCAAGTATTGTTCAAGTAACAGTTTCTTTAGTTGTTTTTAAAAAGCTACATGGGGAATTGACTTTGGCCCTGTGAACACAGACATTTTTACTGGAGTGCATCTGCTGACAGGTGTCCCACGGGGAGGCTCACTGTTGAAATTGCTGTATGAGAAAAATTAGAGCAGCCTGTAACTAGAGACTATGGCCAAAGTATTTTGAATTATTGGAATTATCTAAATGCCACAATATCCTGCAGTTTCACCTGACAGCTTTGTCCACATAAAGGTAACTAAAACAATATTGAAGGAATGGAGTTGAGCTCAAAAGCATAAGGTAGAATAGAGATTTTGATAGGTATTAATCTTTTTGAAATCCAAAGTCTGTGAAACAACACTAAGGCTCCTAGAGGCAAGGTCAGCTCAATCTGTATTAAGGGCTCGGTGATGAAAGAGAAGAATGGGAAGTGGAAGTGTTTACTTGCACCGTGTGATCCTGCAACCTGCAGAGGAAAGAATTTCTGTCAGGCAGCAAAGTGCACCCCTCTGTCCCAGGGGGTTTCTTTCAGAAGAGCCACACTTTGGATTTGTAAAGGAAAGGAAAGAGGCAGAGCTTTTGTTTCAGTGCTGGGTGTGTGTCCCCGTTCTCAGCTGGGCAGAGATCAGGATGGGCAGCCCTGGGGCAGTGCTGGCACAGCAGGCACAGCTCTGCCTGGAGCAGCAGGGCTGCTGCAAGTGCTCCTGGCCCCTCTGAGCAGCTCTCCCAGGAGTGAGACCTGCTGTCACTGTACCTTGAAGCCAAAAGGCCAGTGGATGATGTAGAGATCCAGGTAATCCAATTTCAGCTTGGCAAGACTCTTCTGGCAGGCTCCCTTCACCAGGGGCTTCTCATGGAAGGTGCACCACAGCTGGGGACAGACACAGGGCAGTCTGTGACCTCCTGGTTAATGCTCTGAGCTGCTCTCCTGCACAGCACAGGAATGCTCCCTGTTCTTTGGAAGGTTTTGTGGCATGAGGCCATCCTAGTGCTCTGCAGATGTGGCAAGCCCTGCCTGTGGCTCTGGGGGCAGGCTCTGGTTCCATCATTTGTGCTGTACCCTTTTCCCCAGGGCCTGCCTTGGCAGTAGGGGGTTTTCAGAGGCAGTGGTGTTTTTGTTGTTCCTGAGCATGCACAGAGCTCTGCACTGCACCTAGCAGGCAAAGCCAAGGAGATATAAAACAAGCCACAAACAGTGGTTATCACCAACCTTTTCTCTGCTAAGAACTAACTCCAGATTCCAGCTCATTAGTCTGATTTTTGTAATAAGAAATAAAACCCCACCATTGTCCCCACCTCCCTTGGGGCACGTGCTGAGCAGGTTACAGTGCCCAGAATGACACCTCCCACAGCAGGGCCACCCCTTTGGCAGTGCTCTGAGCCCAGCTGCTGCAACAAACACCAGGTAGTGACAGGCCCAGGTGCTCTGCTGTGCTTTAGCAGTCAGCAGGGTGTCAGCAAGCTGCTTCTTCCTCTATCAGTCCTTTACACTGAGTGGTCTCTGACCTCTGCATCTTGTGTTTGTAACCTTGCTTGGGGATACCTGGCCCACTCTGCCTTTTCCTGCTTCCCTTCTCTTGCACTGATCAATCCATCCCTCCCCCAGGGCTGCTGGGTGACCACAGCAGGGTGCAGACACACTGAATCCTTCCTGACTGTCCCTAGGGAATGGGGTGATGTCACCCTGGGTTTTCCTGCTTTCCAGTGTTTGCAGTTTGTAGTGAAGATTCTCACGCAGCTTCATGTAAACTGTGTAGATAGTTAGAACTTATCTATTTTGTTGACATAGTTCTCCTGGCAGAGGAGGAATGTGATTGATGGTGCTGTTCACCAATGAGGTCAAGAAGGTGGCCACTTGTTTAGCCAATCTTTTGCCTTCTGGCCAAAATGTATAAAAGGATGGAGTCAGATAATTAAAAGAGAGAAGCTTTCCCTTGACCTGCTGTGCCTGCCTCGTCCTTTGTGTGCCTGAAATTGCCACAGGGTGAAGCTGTCAGCTTGTGTCAGGAGTGACCTGAATGCTGTTATGATTCCCTTTATCCTACAGCATAAAGTTTGTCTCCATTCCTTACCTTCCTGCTTAGGAAAACACTCTACACAAACCATTCCCCCATCTGTGCTCCAGGCTGCAGGATCACTGCATCCTTACCTTGCTGACAACAAAGAGATCTTCCCTTTTCACCACTCCTTCCTTGATTTTCTGCTGGATCCCTTCCCCAATCTCCTCCTCGTTCTGGTAGGCATAGGCACAGTCCAGGTGCCGGTACCCGGCGTCGAGGGCAGCCATCACTGCAGCTTTTACGTGTCCAGCTGAGGACTGGAAAAAAAATGCAGAAATATTAAGGATCACAAATTGTTAAAGACCTGTATTCTAGCAAAATAAAACTAGGGAAACCATATTAGCGAAATCAATCCCTGCCCCCCGCCAATCCAGGTTGGTGTTTTTCCTTTCCTTCACAAGAACACTATTTTTTTTCAGTAGTAAGCATGGACTCCAGGACTGGAAATCAACCTGCAGCCAATTTATCTGTAGCTCCACTCCAACTCACACTCAGCCCAACAGGCAGAGCAGAGCCCCCAGGGACCAGGACAGCTCTCCAGAGCTGGACCAGGGGGCAGTGAAGTTTTGTGCCTGCAGTACAGGTGCTTTTCTCTGTAGCTCTTACCTTCCAGGTGCCCAGCCCCACAAAGGGCATCTTGGCAGAGGTGTTCAGCTGCACGTAGGTCACCATGGTCCTGGTTTCTTCAGCACAGCTGCCTCTTGCCTGTCTGGTTTAACTAACAGTGGTCACTGGCCAGGGCAGGGGACAATCCTGGGGTGTCACTGGTGCTCTGGGTCCTCCCATATCTTGGCAAACAAAGCTGTGGCTTTTTCTCTGTGCACTCAGCTCACAAAGGTTAATGTGAAAGCTGAAATCGATTCAAAACCCAGGAGGTGATTACTTGGGGCGTGGCAGTGGTGTGCCCTGTGGACCTTTCCCTTTACCAAAAGATAAGGGTTGAGGGCTGGTGTGTCCTGGTCTGCCTGAATCAACTCCTGCAGTGCCCTGTCCGTGTCCCAGGGGCTGTCCATGTGTCTCTCTTGTGCCCTGTGCCCAGGGACTGTCCATGTGTCTCTCCTGTGCCCAGGGACTGTCCATGTGTCTGTCTTGTGCCCTGTGCCCAGGGATTGTCCGTGTGTCTCTCCTGTGCCATGTTCTCAGAACTGACACTCTGTTGCCATCCCCCCCATAGATTTCCTGAGATAGAAGGTTTTCATTCAGGAGCACTTTGGCTCAGGATTGTCATTGGTAAAGTCCTGAAAAGCATCAATAAATGAGTCCTGGGGTGGGATGTGATGCAGAGGCCCCTCTCTGCTCCCTCACTGCTGGGTGTGTCACTGTGGGCTGGAGCAGTGTGTCCCCATGCTGTGGTGGTGGCCTGGGCTGGTCTCCCCTTGGCAGAGCCTTGTCACCTTGTGTGCTGATGAAGTGAGAGAGCTGGAGAAACCTCAGTGGGGGTTTGCAGAGGCAGGAGGAGTTCCTTTTCAGCCTCCCCAAAGGTGTTGGTCTCCACTCCTCAGGTGAGGCACAGAGGAGTTCACACAGGGCATGTGTGCCAAATGTGAGAAGTCAAATTATGTCCCTGGTTTTCCCCAGTCTTAACAGAATCATCCCATTCCCCATCTGGTAAAACTCCAGAACTGCCTCTCCTCTCCTCTCCTCTCCTCTCCCCTCCTCTCCTCTCCCCTCCCCTCCCCTCTCCTCTCCCCTCCCCTCCCCTCCCCTCCC
>JANPWX010000151.1:699266-825578 GCA_024734555.1 Trochalopteron elliotii | reverse complement strand
GGCGGCTCCGGCGCTCCCCGGGAGGCAGCGCGGCTCCGGCCCGGTAATTCCCTGGTAATTCCCGGAGCGCGGCTCAGGGGCGGGGAGCAGCCCTGCGGGAGGACGTGGAGCGGCCCTGGGGTCGGGGGGAGGCTCCCTCGGCGCGGCTGTTCCGGCTCTCCGGGGAGGGATGGTGGTGTTATCCCGGTTTCCCGAGGGGGCGGTGGCGGCGGGCACCGCGTGTGTTCCCGTGGCTGCGATCCGGTGTTTGTGTTTGTTTGTGTTTGTGTGCTGGTCGCCGCCCCGCGCTGGCGGCCGCGGCTGTTTGGGCGTCTCCGGGAGGTGCTGCCCTACTTCTGCCCGAGCCTCCGTGCCCGGGGACACGCAGGTGCTCCGCGCAGGGACGCCGTATAAAAGGGATGAGCAGGGGAGCTGGTCCCGGCTGGAGCAGCAGCCCGGGAAGGTGTGAGACCTTAAAACTGTGCTTGGCCAAGGGATCCGCCCGTGTGAGATGTTATCCTGAGCACCGTGCGCTGAGCTGGGCTCTGGGTTTCTGTTCTCTCACAGACGGAACCACGGAGTGGTTTGGCTTGGAAGGGGCCTTAAAGGCCGTTTAGCTCCATCCCCCGTGCCGTGGGCAGGGACACTTTTCACTAGACCAGTCTCCAGCCAGCCTGGCCTTGAGCAGCTCCAGCGATGGGGCACCCACAGCTTCCCTGGGCATCCTGTGCCTCTGTGCTGGGTCCAGCACTGCTGTCTGTATCCTCCGTGGTGTCCCAGAGCTTTTGGTAGATTTGTGCACACTACAGCTATGCTAATTGCAGCCTAAACAAATCTTAGGGAGCAAATGATATCCCGGGGCATGTGGGAGAGCAGAAACTTTCCCTTGTTAGAAATGCAGGAGCTGCGTGTTGGCATCTCTTTTTGGGAGAAGGCGTTTGATAGCTTTCCCAGCCCGTACAAGGGGTGTGTGCTCTATTTTTTTAACAGCTTTGAGAGCAAATGCTGGCTGGCATAGCCATTTGCACTTGTGGGCTCTTTCTGTGAGCCCTCGGTGTTTATTCTTTCCCTGCAGGTAACCAGCCAAGAGTGTGTGGTGGCCTCTGTATAAAGCAGCTCTTGAGCCTGTGCTGGGATTTGTGTAGGTTGTTCCTTTGCCATAGGAAAGGTGAGTAGGATTATTTCCATGTGTTGCTCTAAGGTTTTCTAGTTTAAATGCTTCCAGAGGTGAACTGGATGTTTAAACAATGCTGTGGCTGCTAGTTCTTTCTAAATTTGTTTGAGAATTGTGCTTCTGCCTAATGTTTTAGATAAGTGAACTGGAGTTTATGGCACCCAGATGATATTTGGTCTTTGTGTGTCTCTTATACTAGGTTTTTATTGCTTTTGGCTAAAATGCCAACTAAACTTTGGCAAAGAGGGACATCACCCCTATTGTTGGATCTTAATTTGTTTTTGTAGGTTACATAATCAATTCCTATGGATAATAGAATCAATCTGAATAATGAGGTATCTGCAGAGACAGCTTTCTGTGGGGCTGTTTTATGTGTAGTAGCTCGTGCTGTGAACACACAGCAATTTTCTAATTGTATCTGTGGCATGTCGAGTAAGGATCACTTGCTTGAGGTGGAAATGCTATCAAATACTTATTTTTGTTACAAACCTGGGTCTTACAGGGTGCAGTTCAGTATTGAATCTGATGTGACCTGACTCCTAGCAATAGCTGATTTCTTTGCTTAAAGTGCAGCTGATTATTGGGAGTGGAAAAAGTGGACCATGGAGGGGATTTTGTCTGGGATGTTCCTTGCCATACACAAATCTCAGCCTGCCTTTGCATGAAATAAGACTTTTGTTGTGTGTGTATGTGTTTACCAAATACAAAATTTTTGTATTTTGTGTTGTGTGTCAAACAATACTTCCTGATATTGTGTAAAAAATCTCAGTCCTTAAAGGCTTTTTAATCCTGAGCTGTGCCATTAGGCAGGACTGAGCACTGGGGGGATTTTGCATAGTGCCCTTGTGTGATGTAGACTCTGTTTTAACATGAGATTAGAGGAGAACTAAGCTGCTGTTACCAGCAAGATCAGATTCCTGAGTCTGTTAATGAATTCAACTTTTCTAGACACTTTTTTTTTTGGAAGTCTGGAGAAATGAATGCTGGCATTGTGCTGGGTGTTTCCCAAAACCCAGAATGCACGGGCCTATCCCATCCTGCTGACCTAACACAGGGTCACAGTGGGCCTGAATTTGAGGCACTTGGAGTGTGATTGGAGCAGCTCCAACTGATTGGAGATGATGGGAACTCCCTTAAGTGTGTTTCTTATGGAAATGTAGCCCAAGGTTGGGTGTGCAGAAATCAGAGCTCAGTCTCCCACTGTCCATGGTTTTGAGAGCACATAAAATTTGTCTGAGGTACCCCAGTGCAGAGAGTTGTATTTTTACATTTTCCCTTGCTCTGTCCATCACCCTCTAGCCTGTCTGACCTGTCTCAGCTCAGAGGGATCAGGTGGGGTTGTCAGAGTTGCAGTCCTGGGTTAGATGAACCTTTCAGGCATCCCATCATCTGCTGGCAGATCTTTGACCCCCTTGGCAGACCCTCGGGTGTGTGGCCAAAATGTATCTGCCACTGAAGACAGTGCAGAGGTCATGGTGCTTGGTCAGGAAAAAAGGGAAAGGTACTGTTAGATTATGAGTATGCAGTTGCTTGACTTAATGAGGACAGCAAATAGACCTTTAGTGCCCACTCCAAAAGCAAAAACATTAATCCTGGTGCCTAAGAACCTGGCATTGTAATTCACAGAGAGGAGAGGAAAAATAGACTTTGGAAGTCAGGAAGAGGATGGGAAGATCTGTGAGGGCACTTGTGGATTCAGTGAGATGAGGACTCTCCAGCTGTACATTACACCCCAGAGTATCTGTGTTGTCACACTTGAGCATGGAGGAATGATGGAGGGGGTGACCTGGGGAAAAAATCAAGCACAGACTGGCATAATTAGCAGGACAGGATGGGGATATGAGGAGATTATGCAGAGTGTGACTGTGTTGACATCTCCTTTGAGGGAAGCTGATAAGGATTTGTGTGTTGCCAGTTGCAATTCTGTCCCAGTCTCCAGTTCCTCTGGCTGAGGGCCAGAGCTGCTGTGTGTGCCTGCATTCCCTTGGAGCAGTGAGGATCTGGACAGCCCTTGTGGGCTCCAGCTACATGTGGCACCTCAAAGTTCCTCATTGTTGCTTTGAATTTGCTTGCTTTTCAGTGTTTGCAGTGAAGATTCTTAAGCAACTTTATGTAAACTATGTATATAGTTAGAATTTATCTATTTTGTTTACATATTTCTCCTCCCAGAGGAGAAATATGATTAATAGTGATGTTCACCAACCAGGTCAGAAAGGTGGCAACCTGTGTAGCCAATCTTTTGCCTTCTGAATCAAAATGTATAAAAGATGGAGTCAGAAAATTAAAATAGAAGCTTTTCCTGCCTGACCTTCTGTGTCTGCCTCGTCCTTCGTGTGCCTGAAATTGCCACAGCCAAGGTTCCCCCACCTCACCCCAAAGCTGTCACCAGGGGACACGAAATGAAGGACACACACACAGTCAGCAGTCAGGGCAAGAAAAGAGGGCAGTTTATTTGAGACCTCAATTTATACAGACCCTGGCCAATGAGCAGGGATTGGAGGATGAGGTTGCTGTTGCCCTGAATTCTCCTGCTTTTCAGTGTTTGCAGTTTGTAGTGGAGATTCTCACCCAGCTTCATGTAAACAATGTGTATATTTCAAACTTATCTATTTTGTTTACATATTTCCCCTCCCAGAGGAGAAATATGATGGATGGTGATGTTCACCAACCAGATCAGAAAGGTGGCAACCTGTGTAGCCAATCTTTTGCCTTCTGATCAAAATGTATAAAGGATGGAGTCAGAAAATTAAAATAGAAGCTTTTCCTGCCTGATCTTCTAGCATCTGCCTCGTCCTCGGTGTGTGTGAAACTGGCACACCCCATGAGGGGGATCTCCTGCCCTGGGAGCCTGTGACGCTGAGTGAGGCTCTCTTCAGGCACTTGAGGGAAACCTGTAGGCTGGAACTTGTACAAATCTGCTCCTAATCAATTGTTTAAGTGGGCTAGTTGCAACAAGCTGGGTGAAGGATGGCACTTCCCTTCCCCGCGTGAGGGAAATGGGTTCGCGATCGGTTTGGAATTCCTCCCACTCTCAGTTGTAAAATCATACTCAGCAGACATTTGTTTTGATTCTGGCAGTTGTTTACTTTTCACTGCCATATTGCTGCTTGTAATGCTTTATCTGTGGGACGTTTGATGTGCCTATCTCATATTTTTTTCCAGATGTATCACCATTAGATGCCAGACCAGCTGCCACCTGTGCTGAGCTGCAGCCAAAATGGCCAAGTACAGGCTGGTTCTCCTCAGGCATGGGGAAGGAGCCTGGACCAAGGAGAATCGTTTCTGCAGCTGGGTGGACCAGAAGCTGAGCAGTGATGGCATAAAGGAAGCCCAGAACTGTGGCAAACACCTCAAAGCTCTGGGCTTCCAGTTCGACCTGGTCTTCACCTCGGTGCTGAGCCGCTCCATCCAGACCGCCTGGCTGATCCTGCAGGAGATGGGCCAGGAGTGGGTGCCCATCCAGAGCTCCTGGCGCCTCAACGAGCGTCACTACGGGGCCCTGATCGGGCTGAACAGGGCGGAGATGGCCCTGAACCACGGGGAGGAGCAGGTGAAGATCTGGAGGAGGAGCTACGATGTCACCCCGCCTCCCATCTCCGAGTCTCACCCCTACTACGCCGAGATTTACAACGACCGTCGTTACAAGTGCAGCGATGTCCCTCAGGAGAGCCTCCCCAAGGCTGAGAGCCTCAAAGATGTGCTGGACAGACTCCTCCCCTACTGGAATGAAAAGATAGTGCCTGAACTGAAAAGTGGCAAAATGATTCTTATCTCTGCTCACGGCAACAGCAGCAGGGCGTTGCTGAAGCACGTGGAAGGTAAAGGAATCTTTGTTTTAGCCTTCCCTTCTCCTCCTTACTCAGTGGTTTGGAGCTTTATGTCTTGTTCTGTCAGGTGTTACTTACCTGGGCAAGGTAATAATGTCTCTGGTCTCCAAGGAGGAAGTAGAAACTTGGTCGAGGAAGCAAACTGGGAGATGTGGAAAGGGATGTGGGATTAGTTAGGTTAATGTAGTTAAGGAAAGAGCCAGATGCTTCCATTTTATTTCTCATTCTTCATTGAAAACTGTTACTGTATTCAAACTTCATTTAGATAGACAAAAGCTCTGCAGGCTCACATTATTTTGGGGTTTTTTTTCAGCTGGCTTGTCAGGTTTGTGATAACCATCTCTTAATTAAAAAAGCATTGCTGTAACACAGCAGAATAAAAATGCTTGGCTTGAGTTGTGGAAGATGTTCTTGTTACTCTGATGGGTCACCCTGATAATTTTCTACTTAAAAGTTATGTGACAGGGAGTTCTGCAGAGAATGGGCACTTGGTAAAGCTTGTGCAAATACTGCATTATATCCCAAATATAGCAAATGCATCCCAAGAAACAGCCAAGTTGGTAGCTTAGCATTAGGTTGTTGGTTTACCACAGTTTGGTTTGTGTTGGGAGATATCTTTTAAAGGCCACCTTCAACTAGGTCAGGTTGTTAAGAGTCCTGTTCAACCTGGCCCTGAATGTTTCCAGGAATGGGATGTCTGCTGCCTCTGAGGAACATGTTCCAGTCTTTCACCAACCTCATCATAGAAATTAGTTTCAGACTAGATCTAAGGAAGACATCTTCTTTTAGTTTAAAACCATTACTCCTTGTCCTGTTAGGCTGTGCTAAAAAGTCTGTTTCCATTTGTCTTCGAGGCCCTCTGGAACCTTCTCTTCTCCAAGCTGAACAGCCCCAGCTCAGTCTCTCCTCACAGGAGATGTGCTCCATCCCTCTGTTCATTTTTGTGGCCCTCTTCTTGTTCTGCTCCAGCAAGCCTTACCTGGGCTGAAAATCCCACAACTGGGCTTGAAAAGGACTTATTTGGGACCTTATGATAAAAAACATCCTTTTCATTGTTAGTCTTCCCTCCCTTCCTTTTTCATCTCCTGGCTTAACTGGAAGTTGAACTATATTAATTTCTTTTTTGGGTAGAGCAGAATTTAGTGATTATCTATGTGTGAATGCAGCCTAGTACAGTTGTGGTTACAAATATGCACAGACTGGATTGTGTCCACTCAGTTGTTTTTGGGTTTTTTAGTTATAAAATCCTCTGTTCTGTGGCTCTGCCTGCTGAGTACTTTTTGCATTTGGCCCTGCTGGAGCAGTCAGGACATCAGGAGCCTGTGAAATGAGCAGGTACAAATGGAACTGGAGAGGCTGTGAATGCTGGGCTGCAGATCAGTGCTTGGGTGAAGGAGGAAGGGCTGGTTCAGGCAGTTCCATGCTGTGGTCAGAGTGGTTGTCCACACTGTGTGAAATGAAAAAGGAGAAGAGGGATCTGCAGCTGTGGTGACTCTCCTGCCTCCCAAGAGCTGAACCAGCCCCATGAAACCACTCTGGCCAAGCCCTTTGGGGGTGAAATGATGGCAGCTGAATGTGGGTTCCAGCAGAGATCCTGGGCCACCTTCTGGGCAGGCGTGCAGCAGGGAAGGGAAGGGTTCCTTTGGAGCTGGAATGGCTGGATTTCTTGCTGCACTGAGATCAGACAGGGGCAGGGCTGCAGAACTTCTCTTTGGGACAATTGCTGACTCTGTGTAGCTCTCCCAGGACTGCCCAGACTCAGAGTGTGATAAAGCTTTGTCCTGCAGTGCACCTTCACCCTCCCAGCACATGCTTACACAGGGAAATGTCAGCAGTCCTTGGCAGAGCATCTGGTCCTGGTTTTTTTCTGTTTCCAGGGCCCATTTGTGAGTTACCCCAGCTCTCACTGCTGGTTCTCCTGCCCTTTATGTAGTGGAGATTGGACTTATAAGAGCTGGCCTGAAGGGTTGCATGGACAGAGCTTTGAGACTCCTGGCATTACAATCTGCCTTTGTTTTTTTTTTTTTTGGTTTTGCTTTCTTTTTTTTCCCTCTTGGCCTAAACCTGGCTGGATCTAAGAGGTTTCTTGTCTGCATTGCTGTCTGTCTCTCCCTTTCTCTCCTGAAAGGTTGTGAGTTGCTCTGGAACCCTGCTCTAGTTGGACCTGATTCAACAGTGCTTAAACCTTACCAGTCTGCTGTATTTACAGCACCCACTGTGAGATGGGCTGTGCTTTCGTGGAGTTTTCTTTTTTATGAGCTCAGTGTCCTGCACTTGAATGGAGTTTTCTAAGCCACTCCAGCTTAACTGGAACCATCTTTTTTGCCTTTTTTTTGGCATTTTGAAAGCTGGACTCCAAATGGCTCCAGCAGCAATCTTGGATGTTAACAGCAGTCATGGTGTTAACTTGATCCTGGAGGGTGTAGATCAAACTTTAAATGGCAGGAAATACAAATGGTTTCATTCAGTGGGATCTGATGGAACAATTCTCGTTTCAGTGACAATTTGAATTTTTTTACTTAAAGTATCCCCTGAAGTTACTATTTCAAGGAGGTATTTTCTTGAGACAGGCCTGCAATTCTCTGAATCTGTGTTTTCCTTGTTATGAGTGGTTGCTAAAGGGCTGGAAATGTAGTTCTGCTTTCTGCTTGCATGCAGACACTGGAGCCACAGAGTCCTGCTCAGAAGGCTTTGGTTGTGGTTTGGATTTGGTTCTTGTTTCCTCATGGCATGCAGTGGATCTCATTAAGGTGTATGAAATGTCTGTAGAATCTGTCATGCCAAATGACCATCCTGGATGCACAGGATCTATTTGCAGGTGGTTTTTTTCTCACTTCTTTGGGGGAGGATAGTTTTTATCTAATAATGAGTGCTTCATATTGAAACCCTCTTGAGAGTGTCCCTTTATGAAATTATTGGTGTAATACTTGTGACCAGCTTGCCCTGTTTGTGTTTTAGTGCTGATTAGAGACCAAGCCCAATGATCTGATTTACCACATGAAGGATTGCTGGCCTGTCTCAGCTTTTCTTTCTTCCCAGGCATTTAACCCTGAGGACTGGTGTAAAGCACCTCAAAACAGGGGTTTGTGGAGTGCCTGATTCTAGAATTCCCAGTAGCATTCCAACAGTTTGCATGCTGGAGCTGCACACTGTGACCCCTTATGTGGATTGTGTGCTGAGGGCTTCCTAATAAGATTATTCCACTGATTTTGCTGCTTAGCCTTCTTGAGGAAATACTGCTATGTGAGTGCAGCTGCAGGAAACAGTCTGAGATCTAACAGCTCAGTGCTCTTGAAATGAGATGGTCTTGTTGTCTCTGTCATTTCCTCCAGTCTTTGCTCAGTTCTGCTGCCACTTATTCCTTGTGAGCTTGTTGGGCCTTATTGCAAATTACCTTGGCCACTGCTCCTACAGCATCAGGGATGTGTCTGCAACATTGTCCCCAAATGGGCTGGGGTTGGGCAAGGTCTTGGGAGGGGAATAGCCAGGAGAACTGACCCAAACTGACCAAAGGGATATTCCTTACCCCATATGATTTCTGCTCAGCAGTAAGAGCGCAGAGAAAGGAGGACAGGCATTTGGAATGACACTGGAGCAATAGCTCTGCATGCTGAAGCCCTGATGAGTGGGAAGTGACTGGATTGGCTGCTGAGAGAATAAATCCTTTGTCTTTCTTTGCTTCTGTGTTTGGCCTCTGCTTGTGCTTTAGTCAAGTGCCTTTATCTTGACCCACAAGTCATTTTTGTGTCTTTTCTCCTCACCCACTGTGCTGAGGATGGGAGTGATAGAGCAGCTTGGGGGGCACCTGGTGTCCAGTGAAGGTCAGCCCACCACAGTTCCTTTTTGGTGCTCCACTGTAGCCCCCTACTACTAAAGCCTGGCTGTGCAAACCTAATACAGACAGAAAATCCTGGCAGACACGAGTGAAACAAATGTAAATGATGTGCTACAACCATGGTTGTAGCCCACCCATTCTACTTTCCTTAAAATTTGCACAGCAAGATAACATTCTGTCAAGATCAAAAGCCAGATTCTAACACTGTGCTTATTTCCCTGATGGAGGTGGATCTTCTGCCAGCCTGCAGGGAGGGCACAAAGTGGCTCTGACCATTGACCTTACTAGGCTAATAAAGCTTCAGGATTTTCATGAAGCAGGGGGGAAGGATGCTGTGACCTGATTTGGAACTCAATTGCAATGCAGCAGTTATTAAACAAGCTTTTGGGGCTGAGTTGATGCATTGGATCTTGTGTGTGATCTTTTATTGGGTGAAGAATCATCTGGCCTCAAGTGCAGTTGGCATGCAGAGAGGAGGGCTGGTGTTTATTCTCAATAGCTTTTGTGGGTTTGGGGTTCCTCTGACAGTAAGAGTAGAAGGGAAGGAACTTGGTAAGAACAGGTGAGAGGGAAGGGGAAGCTGAACCAGCCTCTGTGGGTGCTCAAAATCACTGGGGTTTGTCTCTGTAGGACTTTGCAAGGCACAGATATTTCACAGGTGAATTCTTCAGCTTGCCTGGAGATATTTCCAATTGGTGTGTTTGGTTACCCAGTTTGGTTAAATGGAGGATGAGTGAGCTGGGGAAGAATTTTGACTGTGATTTTGAAAGGTTTGTTTTATTATAAGTGCTGTACCAAACTCCTGTACCTGTGTACAGGTGAGGAACAGTGTTCTCAGGACAGAGATGGCCACTGGAGGAGTGCAGTTCCCTAATCACTATTTTATCTGGGCTCCTGAGGAAGTCATCCTGAGTACTTCAGTAATATCTGTGGCTTCTCATGGCTCTGAGTAGGTAGGACCTGGGTTTTAAACCTTCTTCCAGCAGTGCTGAGACCCAGGCTTTGGTATTAAACTGAAGGAAAAAATGTTGCTTCTTCAGTGGTCTTATTTACCTTGTAGTCAGCAGTTGGGATCTTGCCCTGCTGTCACCCTCCTTCCCTGTGCCCTGGGCTGGGTTGTGACACATCAGCTGGGATTGGAGGGCAGGAAAAGGTCAGCTGGGTCCAGTTACAGCACATGGAGTAACTGGATAGCACTGAGCTCCCACTGCAGCCGTGGCAGCTGCAAGGTGTGATCCCTGTGCTCTCCTCCTGCCTGGGGAATGTTCTGCTCAGCTCTCCCTGCAACCACAGAGCTTGTGTGACCAGCCTGCTCAGCCTCTTGCTTCCTGAAGAGCAGAAATATTGTACACAGCAACAGGACACTTGTTTCTTCAGGGTTTTCCATCTGGTTTTCCAGATTTCTGGCTGTGGGGCAACACTGAAAAGTCCTGAGGAGAAACCCCATCATGTTTGCTGCTGTGTGTTTATCCTAGACTGCACTGTTTTGCTTTGTAAATCAGCACTAGTTGACATTGTGGTCTCTTTGTGTTCTGTAAAAACAGTAAAATGCATTTTTGAATCCATGTAGCTACAGCTAAGTTTTGTTTAATCCATCTCCAGAGGAAACTTTTAAGTATCATGTCTCCTGACCACATTCTGTGGTTTGCCTAAACTCTCCTGCATGACTTCATCTGTTTTGTGTGTATGTGAATGGTTTAGTCTGGGAGACTGATCTTAGGAGGTGGCCAGAACACTTCCTAGGCACAGATTCTCTGGGAATATACATGGAGATGTGGGTGTTGCTAAAATCTAATGCTTAAGAATCCTTGAAATCAGAGCTCAGGCAGCTTGGCTGCTTGTTTTGCAAGCAAAGTCCTTGTGAGCAGTGCTTGTGCCTGGTGAATGGATGCAGTATTTTCCCCATTCATTTCTGTGCCATTTTTAAATTCTAGGTATTCTTTGAGGCTTTTTTTTCCCCTGTAGTTCTGATTTTTTGGGTGAATTATTTCTTCCCTTGTCTGCAAGAATTACTTGAGCTATCTGAGCGTGACTTGTTCCAATGGACTGATGCTCAACATGCAACAAGGTGTAAGTTTTTTGCAAAAGTTTTTTGTTTGTGGTGCTCTGTGCCCTTCTGAAACTCAGGTTGAAGTGCTGAACACAAATCAGGAGTAAGTAACTGCAGAATTTGGGTGCTGGTGTAGTCTCTGAGCAGGGGCACATGAACAATTCTGGTTTTTTCTGACCTGTTGTCACCCCACTGCTGCTGCCTTGATTGACTCGTGTGTGTTTTCCTTTTAACATGATGGCTCTGCTTTTCTACTGAATGTGCAAATCCCTGGTAAATTTACACCCCTGTGTTCTGAGGAGCATCTGTTTTGTCAGCTGCTCCAGGAGGATGTTTGCTTGGTGCACCTTGTTCATGTGGTGTCATCACTTTAGAAGCTTGGTCGTGTGCATTTTTTTAAGTGAATTACTCAAAGCAGCCCAGCAGGCTGCTCTGGGACCTCAATGCTTCTAAAAAGGGGAGGAAAAAGGAAATATTGACATTCCCAGTGACACCAGCTTTCTTCTGCCTGATTTTTTTTTTGAGGGATAATGTCTTTGCAGTCACTGCTTTTAATGCAGCTATTTAGACCTGGTGTGGAAACTTGACTAGGATGTTTGGTCTTGAAATTCACTTGGAGGCTTTGGATGTGTGTTTGATATAAAAATTAATATTAAATATATTAAATATAAAATTAATATTAAATATATTAATAATAAATATAAACCCAGCAGTTTCATTGAGATGAGAGCCCGGAATATTTTAATTACACCTCTGCATAAAATAAACTTTGTTTCCAAGGTACACATCCCTTTAGTTAAGTGGAAAAAAAAGAAAAATGCTCCAAGCTGTACAAGTTGACTTTCTGCCTCCTTTTTTCTTCCCCTTCTTTGAAAGTGGAAATGAACATCCTGTATGTAATAATTGAGAGAACAGTACTGTAAACCCTGCTGTAAACATGCTTGTGAAAAATCAGATGTGGGCAAAGAGTGACTCACCCACAAGAAGAATTAAATACTGATTTTTGTGACAGTGTATGTGAGAAGAGAAAATTTAGGAGAAAAATTGACCTTGCCATCCTGCCTTTTTAAAGAGTGTGCATTGGCTGTGTACAGAGGTTGTGCCATGCTGGAGTAGCACGTGTGGACTCTCATCATCTTTTGTCATGTGTGAATTTGAAAATTATGGAGGGGAGCCCCTTGTACTCCATGTGCTGCATTAAAGGAGTGGTGTAGTCTCCAGGGCAATCTCCTCCTGTTTATTTCACACGTGTGGCCTGCAGAACTGAAGAAAACTTCTTCACCTGGATGGGAATTCTCTCCTTCAGCTGCTCCTAAAGCACTTCCCTAGTTCCGAGCTGACCCTTGAGTGGCTGCTGATGTTGATGGAGGCTGGAAGGTGTCCTGGGCTCTTTTCAGACCAGATAACCCCAGAAATGAGGCAGGAGGCCTTGAGGAAGCTGGAGGTGTAACTCTGTTTTGGTTTTTTTTTTGGCAGGCATCTCTGATGAGGACATCATCAACGTCACCCTCCCCACTGGTGTGCCCATCCTCCTTGAACTCGATGAGAATTTGCACCCTCTGGGCCCTCACCAGTTCCTGGGGGATCAAGAAGCCATCCAAGCTGCCATCAAAAAAGTGGAAGATCAGGGGAAAGTAAAATCTGCTGAGAAGTCAAATCCCAGTGTCTAACAGAGTTCAGTGTGGTAGTAAGTGATGATGTGTGTGTGACTGCTGGGTTGTGCTGTGTGAATGTCTCCATTTCCAGCACTAAATCATTGGAAGGGACAATTGTTGAGTCTCAGGTTGGTAGTTTTAACCCTCTGCCTTTTCAAAAACTGGAATTTACATCATTTTCAATGCTGGAAAAGGAAGAGAGCATTCAGGTAATGGAAACTTGCAGTCTGCCCCAGATCCACCACTGAGGATGGCCCAGGAGAGAAATAAAGGGAAATAAAGTTATTGGTGTCTGCCAACAATCAGTCCTCATCTGTTAATGAGAAAAGCACCAGCTTACTGGACTATTTGAAGTCCAGGATGTTACAGGCACTAAAACTGTCACTGATAAAATGGAACCAGATAATTCTGTTACCAACTAGGATTCTTCTGTGTCACAATAGCTGTGTCAGTTTGTTCTCAATGGATTTCCTTCAGTCTTTCAGAACACTTCCAGCTGGAAAACTCTCTGCCTTTGTAATTTTGAGTCTTCTGTGGCCAGTTCATGGTCCAGAGGATTTTGTAGACATGTTCTGACTACTAGAGTTATCATAGTTGTCTTTTGTTACACTTTATTCAGTTTTTAAGGAATCTAGATGGAAACCCTTTTTCTCCACCATTTTTGCAAAGCCATCACTGCATTTTGCTGGCTTGCAGCAATGGGATTTGAGTCAGACTTTAGTCCACAAAATAAGCACAAAGGTTTTCTGCTCAGTATTTAAATTATCATGTAGCTCCTAGTGAGGCACCTGAATACCTTTGAAACATTTTTGTGACCTGTCCTAGAGGTTTGACCACCCCTTAGTCAAGCTGAGAAATAATTCCTGCTCACCTCAGCAAAAGTGACATAGGAAAAACCCCTCTGAGCTTTCCTGAGTTGCAAAGGCACCTTGATAAATGTGTCCCAGAGTATTAATTCTCTGAAGGGCTGGAAGAAATGCCTGAAGCATGTCAGAAGTGGGTGCAGCTCATTCAGCCATCCTGCCAGTAGGAAGGGATATTCTGCCATGCCTGAAAAGTGTTCTCCTGTAAACCTCTCCTCACAGTCACAGCTTGAATCCTGCTGAGTGTGGCCTTGCTGTTGTTTGGCACTGGATTTTGCCCAGTTCCCCCCGTGGCTGGGTGCAGTGTAGCAGGTCTGGCAGCCTGGTGTTCTCTTTGTGTCCACAAGCACCAGGGTAATTCCACTTTTGAAGACTTGCTCTCCATCTTACCTGCAAATATGAAGCTGTTAAAGAGTTTCTATCTGACCCATTGTCTCAGCAGCTGAGCATCTGATTCTGACCTTGGATCTCAGCATAGGTGACACCTCTGTCTGTGCTGCTTGAGCTGAATGTGTTCTCAGCATGGCCCAAATCTCAGTGTTGGTGAGAATTTCCTGGCTGTGATGATAAAGTTTTAAAATCCTGCTTTGCAGCTCTGTAAGTGTGAGAGGATGTTTTGTTCCTTTAGAGGAGAGCAGTGTGACAGTGTGGTGTGCCTCTGCCAGTCATGCCAGCCCACATTAGAGTAGCACATGCTCCATAAAAGACTTCTAGCCACAGGTAGTCTCTCCTGCATGAATGGTGCTTGGGCTTCTCCTGGGTTTTGTTTCTGTAGCCCTTGCAGTAGGAACAAAGTTACACGTTTCTCTTTTAGACATAAAGCTGGTAGGTTTCCTCTTTCTTTGTACAAGAGAGGTATTTCAGTGTTTTTTGGTTGTTTTGGTTTTTATTTCCTCCAAAATGTTAGCAGCTTCTCTGCTACTTGATTTGATACTGACTTAGTTTCTGAAGTTTTAGTTTTCTGTGCTTAGAGTAACTCTGAATCTTAATTGACAGTTTGCAAGTGAGTGTCACAGCATGAGGTTGCTGATCAGCAAACCCTCCCCTGTGAAAACCCTGAGAAGGGTCACTGGCACTCAATAAATAAATTCTGAATGAATTCTTCCCCAAACTTTAAATAATGTGTGAAACTTAATATCAAGCCAATGTTACTGTAGGCTTGTAAACAAGACTAGCAGAGCCACCAGTTGCCAGTGGGAAGTGTGTGCATCCAGCAGTGTGAGCCCACAGGGCCACGTCCAAATCCTTTTGGCTTTGTAGAATTGTGCTGCAGAACTTCTTCAGGATGTGCCACCCAGCTGGGATGGAGACAGGCTGCCTCCTCCCCTTGTCTCAGAGAATCCATGAGCTCTTCTGTGGGTGGAGAGGGGAGTGGAAAGGTGGATGAGAGAATTTAGGCAGCATCAATTGCAGCTGAATGGATGGAATGGACTGAAATCATCCTTTGAGTCATGGGCAGGAAGATGAGAACACCAGGGTGATGTTTTCAGGAGGTGCTGCTTGAGATGTGAACAGTGACAGTGCTCTGGGAAGTTTTGACTTTGTTTGTTTGGATTGTGGCTCCAAAGTGATGACAGGGTTTTTATTTTTTATGTGCACATCTGGCAGCAATAACACCTCACAAAAGTATCAGATGGAACCAACTGGGGATTTCACTGTGCTCTTTAAGATTATTTTAACCTTTTAATTAAAATCCTGATTCATAAACCATGTGTATTGAGGAAGAGAAACCAAGTTTCATCAGCAATGGCATAAGGATTCCCTACATCAGAGGGAGAAATGAGAATCTTGCTTTAGAGATCAGTGCTTGGGAAGCATTTTTCCCTATGTTTGAGTGTGCCTCAAAATCCTATAAGGTAAATGGTGTTTTTTTACAATTAACATAATGGATGTGGTTGGATTGGTTTGTTTTTATGCATTTTTAACATGTGGTTCAGTAGCAGTAATAGCTCTAGATCCTCTTGAAAGCCTTTGTAAATATGGTGGAGCTGGCAGGTTCTTTATAACTCAATAAATTCACCTGGAACAGAATTTAATTTGCCTTCAGTCTTTTTTTTTTTTTCCTTCTACTCCTATCCCCTTTGTTTCCTTTTCAGGGCTGATAAGTAAATAAAACTGACCTTCAGGGTTCCAAAACTGCTCAAGCAGTTGTTTATCACACATCATGCAGTCAATTGGGTTCAAATACTGCTGGAGCCAACACCTCCCTGTGTTTACATGTCAAGAAGTTGTGTTGGAGGGAATAAATCCTCCTTCAAAACCATGGGGGCATTCACTCAGGAACAAGGAATTTAGTTCCACAACAGTGGATCTAAACAAATGCTTACTGATTCCCATGCTTGCTTTTCCTTTTAGCAAGAAGCATTGCTTTTTGATGGTGTGTTTAAAGCTGTGGCTTCTGGATTCAAAGCCAGCCCTCTTCACTCTCCAAAGCATCTTTATGCCAAGCAGGGTTGGGACTCCAGTGACAAGCACATGGAACTGCAAACCTGCTGAGGGCTGCCTCTTCTTACTGCTGGCCTTCACAGGGAAAGCCTTGGATGCTGGGATGATGGCAGGTCCTAATAAATAATAAAAGTCCTAAAAAAAAGCTGAACATTCAGTTAGGAGTGGGGAAAACTGCTGTGGGGCTTAAAAAAAAGAAAGCATACTAAAGAAACAGACTTTTTAAAACTTGGTCTTGTGATTGTGTTGAGATTGAGAGAGGAATGGAACAGATCTGTCTGAGCCATTTGTGTACTGATGTTGATCATTTTGCAGTTAATGTGGCAATTGCTGCCAGCCAATTCAAAATTGTATTTTAAGGTGTGTTCCCTCCTTTTCCCCCAGGCACTTTTTGGGCTTTGCTTTAGTAACACCTCAGGTTGTTCCAGAGCCACGTGCACTGTTTCCTGTGTTGGGAAAAGACCATCTGAAGAGCAGCTTGGTTTCAGTCTGGCCATTCTTCTGTGCCAAGGACTTTGCTTTGACCCTGCTGTGCACAGCCTGGGGAGAGACTGACTCTCTACCTAATCACATTATCAAAATTTCAACTTTGCTTTTCATCTTCTTCTTTTTTTTTTTCTTTTTTTTTTTTTTAATTTTAGTTTGTGGCGAGTGCTCACTCTCAAAGTTCACAATAAATGACACTTGCCTTGTCTGTCTTCTCTGCTGGCCTCAGCATCTCCTCAGCCTTAAATCCCCATGGGCAGGAGAGGAAGTTGACATAACTGCTGCTCAGAGAAGGTCAGAGCTGTGGTGGGAACTGACTAATGATTCAAACAGAGGGTGCAGAAGGGTTTGGCATCTCCCTTTAGAGCTGTGCTGAGCAGGTGTTGCTGCCTCTTCCTTATGCTATGGTAGCCAGAGCTGCTGGGGGTGGGTAAATATAAGAGGGAACTTCAGCTTAGCACAGAGAGTAGGGTGGCTGTGATGTGGCACTCCTCTTCCTCCTCCTCCTCCTCCCACTGCCTCACTAGTTGTTACTCAGCTGAGCCTTTTTGGGCCTATTCCAGCAGAATTTAGCAGCCAGGTTGTGTCCCCATGCTACAGAAAAAAGGAGCAGGGGAAGAGTTTCCTGTTCTTGCTCTTCCTGTTATGCTGACAGAGCAGGGGAGGGCAGCAGATACCAGATTGTGGCTGTGCTGTGCAGTCAAGTCCAATCAAGTGGCTTGAAAATTACTCCTGGTGGCTCTTTTGAAAGGAGGGGCGTTGACCCGTGGCTCTGTGGATGATCCTCGTGGATCCCTTCCAGCTCACATGATTCTGTGCTTGTTGCTGTGGTGCTGCAGTTACTCTTGTCAGGGTGCAGAAAGCAGTTGTGGCCCCAGTGGGACCCCTGGCAGTGGAAATGCTGTGTCTGCAATCATTATTGCCTCACTGGCAGAGCCATGGTCTTCCTCAGCTCCCCCTCAGCACAGCACGTGGGCATTTCCTCACCTTCAGCCTGGTACTTGCATGAAAGTATTAGTATTTATTAATTTGGGAAAAGAAATTCTGTCTCCCAGGAAAGCAGTGGGAATCCAGTGACAGCAAATGCTGACTTTTGGGCTGCTGTTGGCCTCAGAGGAGCCAGGCTCTGCTTTGCTGCCATTTTCCAGGTGGCTCATTTCTACCCGTGAGGAGCAAATGGCACAACTGAATGCCCACATGGAGCTCCCTGATGCTGCCAGAGCTGCTTTGTGGAAGTGCCTGTTTCTTTCAGTAAAAGCCATTTTTTTCCTCCTTGTTCCTGCTGATAATCTAGCAGAAGAGCTGGAAAGTAAGAATGTGCATGTGCTATTAATCCCATAACCTGAAGGATGGCTTACTGAGAAATTAATTACCCAGTGCATCCTGCTTTCCTTGTCAGCCTCTCAGGAACTACTGTGAGAAAGCTGAGCTAAACCTCGAAGATCTGTGGTTCTTCAGCTTTTCCTGAGCTGCAGGTCGGTTGGTTTGTTTTTTTCTGTGGAAGGCAGTGATACTGGCTGTGCTAGGAGTGAGAAAGCAGCCACAAAGAACCCTAAAGGCAAAGCACAAATGAAATTGCACCAATTACAGCTGTAGGTGGACTTGTAGAAAAGCAAGTGGACAACAGGTGGAGCAAGTGCATTGTGGTAAAGCAGGAACACAGGATCAGTTTTACACTCCTGTGTAAAAGGGTGTCATCACCCTCTCCTGAGAGGCAGCACGTTTTATCTCTGCCAGGGCTGCCCTGTGCTTTAACAAGTGGTGTGAGGGGGAGTTAGTTCTGCTGTGGGATAAATTGCAGTCATCATCTGGGGTCGTTTGTGCAGATTAGTCCTACTTTAGTCTCACGTCAGCAGGTCAGTCAGTGCTGCATGAAAAAGGTGCACAGCAATGAGCAAATGCCAAATTAAAAAGAACATGGATTGGAAGGTGCCTTGGAAGGATTTCAGGGATGTGATTTCAGATACTCTTGTACTAATTTTTTTTTTCCAAAGGCTCTTGTATTCTTCTCTCTCCCTGTCAGAGTTGGTGGAAATTTATAAGTATTTTGCATGCTGTCAAATTGAGCTTTGAGAAAGACAGTTCAGACCCCCTTAAACCTCTCTTGAAATGTGTGGACTGATGGGAGTTACCCAAGTAGAGTGAGTCTGTAGGTGTAGCTGACAGAAAAAGACTCCTGCAAAGTAAATTCTCATTCTTGTTCTGTGACCTTCCCTAACACATTAGTGTGAAAAGTGCTTGTTGGTGATGGAATGCTCATGAGCTTTGGTTTTGCACTTGGTGTCTATTTCAATCCATATCTCTAAAGGAATTTTTTAAGTACATGAACATGCACGTTTCAGTTCCATGAGATGTTGTGGGAACTGATGCTTAGTTATTGTTGGACAATAGCAAAACAGAATAAACATTCCCAGACCTCGTTTTCTCAGGTGAAAGCTTTAGGAGACCCTACAGAAATGAAAAGTACTGTGTTTCAATACTGGAAATTTTATATTCTGTGCTTTCCCTTCTGTGTGGTTGGCTTGAGTGTTTTCCACAGCCAGAAATTCCTCCTTTTAACTAGCACTAGTCCTTTATATCCCATTGTCCTCTAGTTCCTTCTTTAGCTTCTCTGCCCTTCCCTCCTGATACCTTAGAACTCAAATTCCACAGGAGCTTGGATTTTGGTCCTATTTTCTCAGCTTGGAAAGCATGAATCAGATTTGGTCAGAATCCACCAGAAATACTGACATCTTTGTTCAGAACAATGAGAAAAAAAAAATAAATGAACACTGGCAAATGCCAGAATGGTTTCCATAGAAAGCTGCTGTCTGCACAACGAGGAGACAAAACCCAGTTGGCTGAAAACTCACATGGTGCTTGGTGTTTGTTTGGGGTAAGAGTTATCACTTTGCTTTGGGTGGTGCCTTTGGCTACTGTGTTTCTCACATCTTCTCAGCTTTGTGGTTTTTTCCCTGTCCTAAACTTCTCCATCCAAGCACAAAGTACCATCCAGGTGTTCCCACACAGCCTTTTTCCATGTGGCACCTTCCTGGATGGTGTGTCCTGCCACCTCCAGACTGCTTATCAGGGCAGACAGGGTCAAGTGTGGGATAGGCTTGAGAGGGAGATACATCAGAAAAAAAAGCCTGAGAATTGCTGTGCTGAGGTATAGCTTTCCAGCTGGATCACATTTTATATTTTACAGTCCTGTCTGCATTCCAACGATGCACGGGGGAAAAGGAGGATTTTTCTATTTGAGCTGGAAAAAGCCACCCACGTGAGAGAACCACTGAGTGACCTGCTAATAATTTTTATCTGCTTGTTCTGTTCTCTCTGTTCCTCCAGCCAAGCTCTCTCCCACCATGATGCCCAGCAGTTTTTCAGAGCTGACAGTGGTGGAGCTTGTTGCATAGCAGGATCTGTGGCCTGGGGGGCTCTTGCAGTGAATTTCTGTTGGGTTGTTCATGGGCTCAGCAGTGCCAAATGCCAAATGCCAAATGACTTTTTACTGCTGTGCCTGGCCAGAGACCAGTGTGTGCCTGCACCACTGCTGGTGAGATCTGTGGTTGTTCATCACCTCATGGAGCAGGTCTTTTGTTAATGATACCCCTCAAAAAAGCATCATTCTTAACAGGCACTGCTTGATGTTAATTCCTTCAGTGTCCAAGGGTGACGTGCCAGGAATGAAAGAGGAATTGGTTGAGTTAATGAATGGGAAAATCAATTACAGAAATATTAGGGGTGCTATATTAGATATGCCTGTACTCCCCAAAGGATCATCTGAGGGCTGTTGAAACACTGGGCAATCTATTTTCCAGTTTTATGTAGCTTTGACTTGGTTTTTACAGAGATGAGAAAAAAGGCTCCACAAAACCTGGTTATTTGGACGTGGTTCAGAAGGTGCTTCATAAGTTTGTCTCCTCTGTCCCTGTTTTTGAGTGTTATGCACAATAATTTCTACTGAAATCAGCATTTCTGGCAGAGCAAGTCACTTGAAGAGCTGTGAAAGTGGATGCAGAGCATGGGAAGGTGTGATCTTGTCCAGCTCTGACACAACACAGGGAAAAAGGATGAGCTGAGGAAGTGCCTTTGTCAGGCAGGTCCAGTTGAGGGACAAGTGTTCAGCCCTCCACTGGTGACCACAGAACTCCTGACTGAAAACCCAACACTGAATTTAGCTCTTTGCACTCTCCTTTAGCTGTGTTCACCTTGATTCCTCTAACCTGGGATCCTGATCCTTGTTTTCCTTGCAGTAAATTGTGGAGGTCCTGCTGCCTGCAGAGGGAGAGGGGCAGAATCCCCACCAGCTCCTTTTTCCCCTTGGTGCAGAAATAAAGAGCAGCCTTGGAAATGCAACCTTGGTATCTTGTCAGAGTACTTCTTGTGAGATTCCTGGGAGGGCCCTGAAGGACAGCAGCCTCCAGGGACAGACAGGAAGAGGGCTAGACATTGCAAAGCATGAATAATCCTGAGTCCCAGCCTGGTCATCAACCTAATGGAGCTCTGAGTAATAAAATGAGGTTTTCTGGGAAAGCTTGAGATTTCTACCTTGCCTTCTGTTTACAGAAGCTTTGAACAGCTTTGTGTGTTTTATCTTTGCAATGTTAAAAGATCTTAATGAATCTTAAAAGATTAATTTGTTTTTAAAATGGAGTCTCTCTGCCTCTTCACTCATGCTACAAGAGCTGTAAGAAGCATTTATTATGTAAAAAATTGTAGAGAGATTGGAGCTCAGAAGTCTTCAGTGGCAATTTACATTTCATTGGTAGAACCATGGCATAGGTATCTCTGCAAGAGTTCATTCATGCAAGTAAATCAATGTCCAAAAACAGTCTGGCCACATCCAGCTCTGCAAAAAGCACGAAAATCATTCTCACAAATCCTTGCAATGCTGTTGCAAATGGCCAGGAAGTTTTTCAAGTTCAATTTGAACAACCATGATGCCAAGTTGGAAGTGGAGGATGAGTTCCTGCCTTTTTTTGCTGAAGGCATGTTCCTGGTAACACTGTTTTCTTTCCCAAGGGGGTCTGATGGGACAGGTTTTGTCTCACCTCCTTGGACGGGTCTGCAGTACAAATATCCCCACTGCAGCAAGGCTCTCCCTTGGTTCCTTTGATTGATAAGAAGGACTAGCAGTCCTTTTTAGGATGTGAATCATCAGAGCTATTTTAGACATTTCATTTGGGTGAGATTAATAGTGGCCTCCCACTATTTTCTTCTGTCCAGTGACTCAGGGAGCTGCAGAGTGACTAGATCTGATTTAGGATGTGTTTTACAGAAGCCTCTATCTGCACAGAGCCATCACCATGCCTGACAATTCCTTTCTGAGCTGCAGAATTGATTTTGGTAGGTGACACACGTAGCATGCAAACAAAACCACGGATAATTACATTGATATCTCTTTAATCATTTGCCCCAAAGCTGGATTTTGCTGTCCATGAAGATAACCCTGCAAACTGGATGTTCTGTATGAAGTCAGCTTCTTTTCCACCCTGTTTAGGGCTGTGGCTTTCAGCATGCCTTGCAGTGCCCTGTGCTGCCCAAACCCACCCTGAGAAGATATCTGCTGACTGATTTTTGCTCCTCAGCTGCAGCACAGGCAAATCCAGTGTCCAAAGACACCCTGGGGCTGTGACCCTGCTCCTGGTTCCAGGCTGTGATTGCACCAGGGTTCTCCCCTGATTCCATCAGGGTCAGTGCAGTGTGACTCAGGAGAGAAACACATCCACATCTTTTCTTAGAAAGCCAAAGGCCTTACAGACCTTTGCTTTTCATTTTCTGTAGGCTGCAGCAGGTCCTGCTGGGGAGAAGGGTCAAGGTGGAGGGAACTGGGCTCTTTTCTCTCATTACTGGAGTGTTAAATATTTTGCAGAATTCTGGTGTTGAAAGCTGGAATCCAAACAGTTGAGAAAAAGTTCAGACCTGCATACTTAGCTTCCAGAAAATGCCCACATGAATTTCTCTGATTGAAGTGGAGCAACCACAAGGGAAATTCTCAGGACAGACAATTTCGAATTCTAAATAGAAATGTAACAGGAAATTAAAGTAAAAAAAGAGAAAGACCTATGACCAATAGCCATAAAGAACCATTTGACCAGTGTCTAGATTTCAGCTTTGTAACAAATCCAGGCAAACCACCAAGAAATGCATTTGTTATGCTTTCCCAGTTGTGTTTCTCGAGCTCAAACCACTTGAAGTAAATAAAACAGCCTCAGGAAATTAGTGTATTATGGTTCTCATTGATGCAATTGTAACTGTAAAACATATTTTACAGTATTAATGTCAGCATCCAGTCACTGCTTTGCAGGCAGTTTAATTGGATTCATCTGATAATTAAGAGCTCAATCCTGTGATCCTTTCAGGACTTCTTCCTTTGCACAGCTGAGCCTGTCAGTGTCTGTGTTTGGTGTACATAACCTACAGGTGAGAGAGATTTCAAATAATGGAGCTCCAGTGTCCCTGACAGCAATTCTCAACCGTGTCTTTGTTTTTGGGAGACAGTGGAGACAGCACAGGAAGGACATTGACCTGTTGGAGCGAGGCCAGAGGAGGCCACCAACATGATCAGAGGGATGGAGCAGCTCTCCTAGGAGGAACGGCTGAGAGAATAGGGAAAGAGAAGAGGAGAGGGAAAGAGAGAGGAGAGGGAAAGAGAGAGAGAAGAGAAGGAGAAGAGGAAGAGAAGAAGAGAAGAGAAGGAGAAGAGGAAGAGGAGAAGAGAAGGAGAAGAGGAAGAGAGGAGAAGAGTAAGAGAGGAGAAGAGGAAGAGAAGGGAAGGGAAGAGAAGGGGAAGGGAAGGGAAGAGAAGGGAAAGAGAAGGAGAAGGGAAAGAGAAGAGAAGAGGAGAGGAGAGAAGAGAAGAGAAGATGGCTCCAGGGTTACCTCATTGTAGCTTTGCAGTTTCTGATGGAAGCCTAAAAGGAAAATGGAGAGGGACCCCAAGGGCATGAAGTGACAGGACAAGGGGAAATGGCTTCAGGCTGAAAGAGAGCAGGTTCAGATTGGATATTTAGAAGAAATTCTTTGCTGTGGGGGTGGTGAGGCCCTGGAACAGTTTGCCCAGAGGTGCTGTGGATGCCCTGGGCAGGCAGCTTTGAGCACCCTGGTCTACAGGAAAGTTCCCCTGACTATGGCAGGGGCAGGAATTGGGTGGTTTGGATGGTCCCTTCTGCTGAGGAACCTGTTCAGTGCAGCTGCTGTAGGTTGAGCTCTGGGTGGGACCCCAGGACAAGAGGCTTTGTTTTCCCTAAACGTCCAAGCCAAACCATCCAGTGATTTATGATTTACACAGGGGCTTGGGAGCTGCTTCATCCAAAGTCAGAGGTTAAAACCATGGATAATGAGGAGCAACTTGTGAATCCTCCACCCCTGCAGGAACTTCAGGGGGTTTCAAAATATATCAGGGACCTGGGCAAGCTGCACGACCAACAACCCCATTTTCCACATAAAATAAGACAAAATATTCATAGGTGGAGATAAAATGTATTTCCTGGATGTCCATACATAAAACAATAAATATATCCTCTTCCCCATGCGGGGCCATAAAGGCAATTCAGAGTTTGACAGTGAGAAGAATCCAAGCAAACCTGAGTCAGGGACCTGGGTCTCACTGTGTGCACAGATGTTTCTTGAGGTAAAAGAGATCATGCAGCAGTCTGAGGTGTGCAAGCTGCAGAAAGAACAATCCTCCTGCCACCTCCTGTGTGATTTGGAAGTCTCCCACCTAATCCTGCAGCAAAGGCTGCTTATCTATATAAAAGAAGGCAGGAGCAAGAATGTGTTACTATTGTGAAGAGCTGGTTATGTTTTTTTTTCCTCCTTAGAGTATTTCAGAAGACAAAACTGGATTTATTTTATTTCCACTGATTTAAAAAAATGAAATGAGAAACCACAACATTGGGGTACAAATATTCTGTTTATAAAAAGTGGAGATTATTTTGGGAAGTGGGTTTTTTCTTTTTTTTTCAAAATTCCTTTTATAATAGAAAATAGTCAAAGAAAACAGGAGAAAACTCAGTTTTAAGTCTGTGCTTCTTTGTCCAACAGGAAAACATTTTGTGAGGACAAAAAGATGGAGGGGGAAAAAAAAAGCCTATTGTAATCTGCTACAAAAATCCTTGGCATTTAAAAAACATTTTTATGCCTTTGTTTGCATCTTGCTCTGCCTGTTGTTTGCTGTAATTCAGCCTTCTCAAGATGCAATATTATTTACCCAGGCATTTTGTGAAATACGTCACTCTCTGAAAGGAAGGTGACAAAAAGGACAAAGTTCCTGTTGCAGGACAGAATTCCTGGGGGAAAATCACTGTGCTCCAGCTCTCTGGAAGGCAGAAAAATACATTACAGAGGGATTTCATCCCACTGAAAATGTTTGCTGTGAGTTGCCTTTTCTTTAGGAGCACATCCATCATCTCTCCAAACGATTGTTCTCACATCAATAACACAATAAAGTGTTGAGAAACTGCAGATCTCTGTGCAAAACTGCAGCTCCCCCAAGGCAGCTCAAAGTTCAGGGTGGGACTGGGTTATGGGGTGGAATAAGTTGAGTGGAAAAGGGACTTTTTCTCCTCATGTTGCACCAAAGACTCATCCTAATCCTGCATTATCAAACACTGGGGAGAAATGATCCTCGTTGTAGGATTTGTTGTTAACATGAGCCAATTTTTGTAGGATTTTGTCATTTCTGTAGGTTTGATTTCTCTTTGTCCTGTCATTTCCTCTGGTGGCAAACACAGGCAGCACAAGTTGGCAGCAGGGCTGATAATTAAGGTTGCCAAACATTTAGAAAAAAAATTCCTTAGGCTTGTCTACATTCTATTTTCTTTTGTTAATATTTTTAACAAATTTAATTTTTGTTAAGCTTCAGCCCTAGAGAATGGTGGTGGTATTTTCCACACCAGAAGTTTTCCTCAGAATAGAGTATGGAATCACAAAGGGCTTGCTGAATCTCCAGTTAGGAAATAAACTGGTTTTGCCACTGTGAAGTCTCAGGAAGGAGGAGGAGAGAATGGCAGGGAGCTGGGGGTAAATGATGACACTTTGCCACAGATCTAAGGATGTGGGAAAACAGGAATAACTCTCAGTGGTGGATTTAGCTGGAGCTGCCAGACAACCTGCAGAAAACATCACCCCATCAGTCAGTGCAACCAGCACCCCAGGAGACACAACCTCCTGCAGGTTTCCTGAACTGATGGAACCCTCTGTGCTGCCAATCCCCAGCAGGAGTTTTATCACTGACTGAAAACTGCACTTACTTCAGCAAGGGAGAACCAACCAAGCCTGAACTAAGCCACAAAATAAGTTTATCACACTCTAAGAACGTTTTCCCTGTAACTATTAATTTTTCATAAACACTCTGTTGAGGATGAAACAGAAAATAAGAATTCCATTTTGGATCCAATTTTGTCAGTGACATGAAAAGTGGAAACCTCAGAAAATCTGTAAAAACTGTCACAGTAGCTGAGGTGTCCCTGCACCACCAGCAACTCAAACCCTGCCCAGGGGGCTGAGCTGGACAAGAGATACCAGTGAAAATTACTTTTTTCCTCCAGAAACAAAGCCAGCAGGAGCATGGTTTGTCCAGGTCTGTCAGCAGTTATTGAGGGAAGAAATGAGTGGCAAGAAGCCCTCTCAGTTTGAAGATATCAGGGAATTCCCCCTGATTTTTGAGCCTTGCTCAGCTACTGAAGCAGAGCACTGACAGTGCTGGAATAAAAGACAAGAGCTCTGTGGTTTTCCAAGGCTTGTAAATGGAGTCCCACTGCAGTACTTTGGCATACCTTCTATACTATCTAGATGCTCTTGCTCCATCTAGTGAGGAAATTTATTGCTCATCCTGGCTTAGTTTTGGCTGTGCAGGAGGCCTGGGGAAAAGTAACTTAATTTATCCATTTGACCTATGCAAAGATGGGAATTACCCAGGGAGATTCTAGGTTTGATTTTGTTAGAAGGGTAAGGATGATGATGATTTTAGCTTACAGCTGCTCATTGACATATCTATTAAATTATTAAAAAAAAAAAAAAAAAAGAAAAAAAGACTTGAGGGTTTTTTTAAATGAACTTTCCCATGAAAATCTATTTATGTTTATGTTCAGTGGGTGGATTTGCTTGTTATGTGAATTGAATGGGGGGAAAGTGAAGAGATAAAATGAAAAAAAGTTGGTTTAAGTGGTTTGACTGTATCTGTTACAACCCATCTTCACTGTTCTTGCTCAGCAGCCAACACACATTCCTCTCTTGTAAAAGAAGGAACACAAGGGCACCAGCTCACAGATTTTTAATGCAATGAAGCCTTTCCTGAAGCCTGTGTGATGGGGCCAGGTCCTGCAGAGGGAAGAGCAGGGACGGGGTGTGGAGCACAGAGATGCTCAGGACCTGCTCTGGTGAGCTCAGAGATGTTCAGGATTTGCCCATTCCTTCTCCTCCCCTGCCTTGCCAGACATTTTTCATGTCATATTCCCCCTTTCCTTTCCCCTTTCTCTTTCCAAAAGACAATTGTTCAAACCGTGAGTGGAAAGCAGAAAGGACAGGTCAAAGAAAGAGACCACAGCATTTCTTTCTGGCACTTGCATTTTTTGGGTACACTTGAGTGCACTGTTAATGCCATTATCTTTGGGTGGAAGTTTCCTAATTTTATTTGAAAACTCCTGCTATTACTGCTGAGTTTGGTTAGACTTATGCAATAGATATATATATTACACCATGTATTAAAAAGTATATATTCATTCTGCAAACATACAGGCTGAAGACACAGGGCTGCCATGTCGAAAGGGATTTTTGGCTTTTAAAGTGAAAACAGTTTTTAGTTTAAAAAAAAGGTTTAATAAAGAACGTTCCCTTCCTCCACCAAACAAACAAACCCACAAAAAAACCCCAACAACAAAACCCCCAAAAAACCAAACAAAAAAAAGCACAAACCAAAACCCCCAGATACCTTGCTTTTCTTTTTCAGCATCCTTGACATCCATTAAAAAAATATAATAAATAAATAAATACATACATATAAAGACATTTTCATAAAAGTTCAAAGGCACTTTATGGAGCTCAATACACTCTGTAATTGAAAGGCCAAAAGATGCATTAAATTAAGTTGGTGTATCTTATATAGGACATGAGTTGGCAGCTGAGAACATCCCCTTGCACACCTTGCTTGGATTCCAGCTGGATCCAGCCTGGGCACCAGGTCTGGTCTGAGCCTGATCCATGCAGGTCTTCATCCCTCATCTTCATGATCATTTTCATGATCCATGCAGGTCTCAAGTCCCATCTGGGGCTTGGCTTTTCAGCTTCAGAACATACAGGGGATGGGCTGATGTCTCTGCACTGTTTCTAAAGTCTTAAACTTGGTTATTATCTTTATTTATGCATCTTTATTCCAATGTTCCTCGTTCAAAGACTGAGCACTGCAATTCCACACCGTGTATTTGGATTCACTACAGAAGTACCAATGAGATTGGCAGCCCACTGCTGTTGTTTTTGCAGTTTATTTTAATTAGTAATCAAATATAATTTTTCAACTCCGTGGTTTTTTTTATTCCAAATCTTTAATGTCTTCCAGATCCACTCCAGGTTCACTAGACTGGGTGGTAACTAAGCCTTAATTTTGATCCAGAGGAAGCTGCCATGCCCATTTTGAGCATTCCTTATTTGCTTACTTTTGCTCTTTTATTTTTAGCTGTATTTTGTACTGCCTTCCTCTCTCTCTCTCTGTATTTAAAAATCACTTTAGGCTTTTCATTATTATGTGGCATTGATTCTTGGCACTGAGGTTAAAGCTTGGAACTGAACAAGCCATGAAATTACAGAACAACCACTTGAAAGTCTCTGTTATGTACTTGGCCCTGTGTTTGTCAAACCTCTGCTCACCCTCAGTGTAGGATCCTGCCTGGTGTATTCCTCAGCTGGGGAAGAGGGAGGAAAAGAGATGGTTGAGAAAACCAGTCATGCATCATTTTCCTGGTCCTGGATTTGCCTGCTGAGCTCTGAAATGAAAAGTGTTCAAAGCTTTTCCTTGTAAGTGAAACATTACAAGCAAAATACCCTTTTCTTTTTGGTATGTCCTACAGGAACCACTGCCCCACCAAGAAATCTGCTTTACCAGGTGGAATGGCAGCAGAAATGGCTGAATTTACTTTGTTCAGGTGTGAGTTTCCCCCAGAAATGCCCAGGATGGGCAAAGTTCTGGGCTGGTGACTGATATTCCATGCATGGAAATACCACAACTTTGAAATCCCATCCTTCGCATCCTTTTGAGAAGCTGGAAAAAAGGGAGAGAAAAGTCCCACTGCATAGGAGAGAAGTTCTTCATTTTCCTGGTCACACCCTGTGCTTCAGGAGGACAGTCAAACAAAGCTGTGATATTCCTGCTATTACACAGAGGTATTACACAGAATCCATTTATTTAGGTTGGAAAAGGCTCTTTTAAGATCACCAAATGCAACTGTAAATCTAACACTGCCCAGGCCACCACTAAACCACATCCCAAAGTGCCACATCTACACTCCCACTAAATCCCCTCAGGGATGGGGATGGAACCACTTCCTTGGTTGGGCTGTTCCAGTGCTTGCCAAGCCTTCCAGTGGGGAGATTTTCCCCAAAATGTCATGAGCAGAGGTGTCCCTCAGTGCAGCATTTTGGCCATTTTGGCCATTTTTCCACTGCACCCCTCCCAGCACTGCCTGTGGAGCAGCCCAGGGGTCAGGGTGGAAAACCTGAGGGGTGACACCCTGTGCTGAGGGACTGTCACCCTGATTTTTCAGCCTTCTGATTGTTTCACATTTCCACTGGAGCTTTCTCAGGCTTGTAACAAAAACAAAGACTGATATTTTGTAAATATGCATTCCTTTCCAGGGGGAAGGCCAAACTGATGGACTTTTGGTTTCATCAGTGGGGTCAGAGAGGCGTCATCCCCCAGTCACTGGTGAAAGTCCAAACCCTATTTAAACCCCAAATCATAATAAACTTTGCTCACTTCTCAACCTGATGGGTGAGTGTGGTTCTTTCGTGTCCATTGAGTGACAAAGGGACCATTTCTAACCCTGAAAATCTCCATCAGTGTCCTGGAATTGTGGCTCCATCCCTTCTCTGGAGAGAAGGGTGTCTCCCCTGCCAGCAGGGTGGTGTCCCCAGTGAAGCTTCTCCCTTCTCAGGGCCTCGTGGCACAGCAAACCCAGCCCCAGCCCTCTGTGACCCTCTTCTGGAAGTGTTTTTGGCCAGCAGAGTGAGGAGGGTGAGCAGCCAGGCTGGCACAGCAGGCAGCTGGCAGCAAGGAGGCCTCATGTTCCCACAGAGTTACATTTTTCTTGATGTTAAATGAATATACAATGGAGTGTTATAGATGTTCCTTCTATATCTCAGCCACAGTTAGAGGAGTTCAGTTGTTAATGCCAAGTATAATAAAAATGTTTTCTAATCTTGATGGAGCTCTCCCTGACATCTTATATTTCACAGTCCTTTTTTTTAACTTCCAGCACTTCTCTTTTTATCAGGATTCTTGTGTGTCTTGGCTTTCACAATCCCTATTCCCTTTTTAGGGCTTTGGCTTTTTGCTCTTCCTTTATTAACATGTTTGTTTGTTTACAGAGAAACAGTGAGGGGAGTGCTTGGGGAGGATTTCTGCTTCTTCCTTTTGGTTTAATATTCTGTCCTTCATTTCATATCACCTCCTCCTTTCTGTGCTGTGGAAACCTGTCAGAATCTCTGGATTCACTGCCTGACTCGTGCCAGGTTGCCCTGTCCTGTGTCCTTTGCCTCTGATTCTTTGCAAAACAGAATAACTTGAGCCTTGCTGATAATTGGGTGTGCAAGATCCTAAAAAGCAGCAGGTGAACCCATGTAAAATAGAGATATTTCCCTAAAATCCAAGCCAGAGCTGGGTAGACACTTGTTTCTGCCAAAAGCACCAAAGCATCAGAGTCAGAGAATTATAAAGAGGACATCAGTAAAATCAGGGTTCTCCACATCTTTGTGGAGAGTGACGAGAGGGGGAAGTTTGAAAAAAAATACTGTGATGAAAAATGGCTTATAAAAATTCCATGTCCTGTTAAAGACACAAATTGGTCAAAATCCTTGTCTTTCCTTACTATTTCATTCTCTAAGCTGAGGGACGTTTCAAACAGTTTAAGTATTTCCAAAAGACTGGAAAACCTGAGAACATTTTTCCTGAACATTTTACATGAAAACTTCCTGGGATTTTTTTTTTTTCTTTTCACTGTTGCTGACTACAGAAGCTTCACACATGGAATAATGACATGTGCCAGTGTAGGACCATGGCCTTACCTCGTGCAAATCCCTAAGTCACCTCTGAGCCCACATCTAGGGATCATTCCCTTACCTCTGCACAGCAGGCAGGGTGCCACTTGTACTTCTCTGTAGAGGGGAAGTGAAGAGGCATTTTTCCTCTGGAATGACAATGGAAAGTCTTTTGTGGACAGCAATGTGGTTACCTTGATGCCTTAAGTTTTAGCTTTTATATTTTCACATTCTGTGCTGCCCAGGGGGGCAGTTCTGAGCTCACAGTCAGTGTCACTCAGCTCTGCACACAGCAGGGACACAAAACAAATCCTTTTCCTGCTGCACACCAAGGACAACTTTCAGGCCCAAAAGCACAAACAAGGGTGGGCTGGAGGGAGGGACAAGAAGGATGGGACCTCACAGCCTGCAGCTGGAATTGGACAATTAAACCCCAAGATGCAAATGGACCAAAACTTATAAAAATGTAAGACCTTGTGACCATTTTGTGTCCATTTTGTGACCATTTTGGGCCCACCTTGGGTGTAGCCCTGGTCAGGCCCTGTCCTGCCCAAGGTGGCTCCTGGAGGCCTTTCAATAAATCCCTACTTTATTCTCTTAGCTCTGTTCAGTCTCTGTTCCAGCTCAGCCTTCCCAAGGCATCAACCTCAGCCATAATTTACTGGACTCCCTCCCAGAACAGAAATGTGCTCAGGAGTGTTTAATACCCAGAGATGTTCAGAGCCCCTGTGTACCCCATGGGCTGTAGGACAAATCTCCTCCTTCCCTGACAAGACATCAGGGGATTGATTTCAAGTGGCAATAAGCATATTGGGAGGCAATAGGAAGATCAAAGGACATTAAATATTACAGCTGTTTTCCCAGGTGTTTTGTTCACAGGGTGAACTTATCTGATCCTCTGCTTGATGGAGCTGATGGTCACATAAAATGCTGCTGCTTCATGGGTCACTGGGGCCGAGATGCTGGAGGTAACTTTGGTATTAGTCTTTCTTGCTAAACATCTGTCTGTCATCACCAATGATCCTCCCAATTATTTACCATCCGGGTTCTTGCTTGATCTCTGACCAAAATTGATTGTTTGAAATGTTAAAGTCATTCATCAGCCATTCCTGAAGCCAGATTTGGGGGTAAAACAAATAATACCAAATAAAAAAAAATAAAATTAATGATTTTCTTTATAAGAAAGAGGTTGTTGAGAGAGCAGGAGCTGCCTGGGAGTGTCCAGGTCCAGCCAGCACTGCTTTAGTATGTGTCTGAATAGAAATATGAAAATGATAATAGAAAAATAATAGAAATAGAAATAATAGGAAAATGGGCTCTGGCAAGAGCACGGAACAAGGAAGGAGCATTTGCAGAAGCAAACAGGTATCTGAAGAGCTGCTTCACCTCAACCTCTGCCTGTTTCTTTTGTCACTTGTTCTTTCCCCTTAGGGAGCACTGCTCACTCCTTCCCTCCTCAGCTGTGATACTTGTCCTTGCCATGAGGATATCACTTGTTCCCTGCCCAGCAAACACTGCTGTGGCAAAATGCCTTCAGGGAAGAGAGGGACAACTGTAATGCCTACTTTATATGTAGGTTTTTTAGGAGCACTGCTTGCCCTTTGGACAAGAGGATGACATTTTGGCTGCAATCCAGGAGCACCCAGAGACTCAAAGGTGAGACAAACTCCCCATGAACAGGAGCATCACACAGGTGAGGAGGGGACAAGAAAGGAGAATGGGAGGTGGGATTTGTGGGGGAAAAGGTCGTGAGCAGTGAAATGAGGACAGGACTTTGAGAAGCAGCACACTCCTGGTTTGGTTTCTGCTGTCTGTTTTGGTCAGGAAAAGAGTTCTGTGTTTGGAAGACAAACCAAGCCTTGAGGAGAAGGAGCTGCTCCAGGCTCCATGGGTGGTGTCAGCCCTTCCCCTACTTGCAGAGCTGGGCCAGCCCTGCACAATGGAGTGCATTTTTGTGTGTGTTTGGGCTGTAAACCTTGACATGTGCTTTGCCCCGAGGGATTGATGCTGATTGCAGTGTGATGATCAGCTCTCAGAGCAGAAAGCCAGGCAGGAGTGAGCCCGTGTGTGAAATCCACAGCCCTGGCCTTGCCAAGCACAGCAGGCTGGAAATGCAGAGCTGCTGGGAGGGGAATATTTGAGCTGCTCAGGTGCAGCTTGGGAATTTGCCAGCCCTGGTGTAATGCAATCCTGGGTAATCGTTATGGGGCTTCCTTTTTTATTTCTTTGTGTGTTTGTTTTTTAACTTCAGTTGGTGGTAACTGGTCACTTCAAGTCAGTAGACTCAGTGGTGGACACAGCCTGGATTTCTCCCAGCTTTCTTTTGGATAGTTACTGTTGGGTTTTTATCTTTTCTTTTCCTTGTTAGAGACAGGATTAATACACAGTTTCATGTTTGAACTCAGTGTTTATTAATTCTCATCTATAGCACCGTCTCATGAGGCGTGAGCTCTAACTAACAAGGCAGAAAATGGAGGTAAAATGGAGTGCCTCTAACTCTTTCCAAGGTTATTTAAGCACTAATTACCCAGTAATGAGATGATACATAGATTATTTATATTTGTAACCCAATAATGACCACCCAAGGCCCACAATGTGGACCTTTTTCACCCAATTAGAATAAACCACTCCAAACCAAGAAGAAGGTGAAGGACTTAGACAACACCCAAAATCCTCCATCTTGCCCCATATATATCACTACATACTAAAACCCCAAATTCTAAGTTTTTCACCCTGTGAGATCACACAATACTATTCAAACGACACACCCACAACCCCAGTGCTATCACTCAATTTTGGAAGCCTGTTCCACTGCCTCAAATCAAATGCAGTGCCTGCCTGAGGGTCAATGCCCCTCAGCAAAGAAAACCTGACATTTTCAGCCTCCAGGATTCCAACAAGTTATATGAAATTGTCCTTTCAAAAAGCTCTATGCTCCTCTGTGACAGCAACTTCTGCTGCTACAGGCTTTGCAGTGTGTGTACTGTAGCCACATAACTTAATTAAAAAGATGATGAGCAATTTATTTCATCCTCTGTAGCCAGGAAATAAGGATGATCAGCAGTTATATTAAAAGGATGGGCTGGACTCTGACTCCTTTTGCTACAGGTTGTAGGCTTGCCAGCCCAGTTACTTTCTGCAAATAGCTGATTGTTTTTCTTGGCAATTCAGTGGCCCAGCCAGCTCTAGACATCTGGCTGCTGAATAATCCCAGATCAATTTGTGCACCTATAACAGCCCAAGGTGCTCAGGTTTGAAAAGTGGCTGCTGCACATTCATGAGGATGCCAGGATGGATGTTTTGGCTCACTGGGTGTGAACAGGCTGGTTCTGCACGCTGGTAGCTGACGTCCTGGATGCTGGCAGGTTTAATACTGTGTGGCAAGACTTCTGCTGTACCATGCCCAGAATCCTGCTCAGGATTCCAGCTGATGGAGCAGGAATCCAAAATCTTGCATCAGGACAGGCTCAATCAGTGATACATTGACACTTTTGCTGTTGTCGTTCAGCTCTGGCTTTGTGTGCAGGTGAAAGGTGATCCAGAGTTTGCTTATCCTCCATGAGCACTGAGTGAAAATTGTCCTTCATTAGGATGTGATGAGATCTTGCAGGGCAGGATAAACACGCTCATTTTGCATGTAAATGGCACTGTCAAGGGATGTGGATCTTTTGATGCCTGTACAGCTCAATCTCCAAAGCAAATTGCAGTCCCCAAAATGTGATGTGTTGCCTTCTTAGAGCTGTGAGTTCACATTTCCATCCATTGTGTTGAAAACCTGTGGCTCTGTGGGATAAAAAACACAACCCAGTTGTGCTCAGAAGGAAGAACAGTGCTCGAACAAAGACTTTTTTTTTCCCTGCTGTCCTTAAGTAAGCCAACCCCCCCCCTCCCATCCAGAACACATTTAAGAGATCCAGCTGAACAGAGAGCTGGTGTTACTGTTTTCTGTCTCTTTAAAATTCCTGACAGCCTTGGCACTATTTTAAGTTGTGTCGTTGGAGAGAAGCTGACACACAAGGGAGGAGGACCCAGTGTGACGTGGTGCAGGATGGATAAAGCAAAAAAAATCACGAGTCCCCCATACCAATCCTGTTTTATGGAGCTGGCAGAGGAACAGGCACTCTATGAGTACCAGGTAAAGAGAGCAGTGCTGCTGAGGGAATTTCCCTCTTGTTTCATATTCCCCAAATCCACTTTTGGAGTTGAAGGCATAAAGGCAGCTTGTTAGGGGCCTTATCCAAACCCCATGGATGTCACTGAGAGCTGGTGCCAGCAATGGGACTTGGTTGAGTTTAGTTATGAGCCTTTATCTTTTCTCCACAAATGTGGAGCTCTGGTGATCTCCAGCAGGTGAGCAGTGGGTCCAGGTGACTTTCACTATCTTCTCCTTCTCCACGGAGTTCAAAATCTTGAGTTTTGCCTCCCCCTCTCTCATTAAGGCTCATCCTTTGTTTCTTTTTGCATTCGTCAGCCAAAAAGTCTGCTATCTCTAGTGAAAACACATTCCATTATTGTACTTCTGCTCCTTGGAATGTTATGACACATCCCTCAAATATCAGCTTTGCTAACTGTCAACAAATTAGTGTCCTTCCACTCCCAGTGTGTGCACTCACGGGCCCTCACAGAGAGCAGCACCAAGGCCTCAGCCCAGGGAACACTCCCTCTCCTGACCTTCCATCCCAAAATTAACCTTCTCCCCAGCTGAACAGCATCCCATCAGCTAGGAAAGCTTCCTCTCCTTCTCTAGCACCAGGAGAAGATGGCTGGCACTGAATTTATTCACTTTTGCCAGCAGAACTTGAGGCAAAAGCTGTTGGGCCCAGTCCTGAACCGGCCTGGTTCTCCCATCCGGATTTATTTTATATCCTCATTAAAGCAAATAAGGGCCTTGAACAAAACAAATAAGGGCCTTGGATGGTTCTTGCAGCAAAAAACTTATCTGGGTGCCTGACCCAGCAGAGAAACTGGTGCTGATGGGGGAAACCACAGCCTGCAAAGGCAGGGGGAGGAAAAACAAAAGCCCATCTTATCCCTGGTTTATCCCTAACCTCCTTCACTGAGACAACTGCAGAAGAAAGCAAGCCAGGGTGAGTTTTCTGCACCATCCTGGTGAGTTATGGTTGGACATAGGTTTGAGCCTGTTTTGCTTCAGCAGATGAGCCACAGGACCATTTTTTCTCCCTCTCAGTGTCCCAGAGGAAAAGCTGATGCCATCCCAGGCAGAGCACCTCTCTGCTCTGCAGCTCCCAGCCACGGCTGCCTCTGGATCTCAGGGTGTGAAGCAGTGTGAGAGACCCCAGGATGTGATCTGGGATTTATAACCCAGCCATTTTCATCACATGATTAGAATTCAGATAAACAGTCAGGGAGTGAGCAAGGCCTGTCCCCCAAATGCAGTGTCAGACACACCATTTAAGGGAAATGAGAGGGAGACAACTTTGGTCCAGCCCAAGGCTGATCCTAAAGGAGTTCCAGCCCTCGGCTTGAGGCACAGGCAGGAGGAAGACCAGCCTTGCAGGCTCTTCACTCCATTCTGCCTGCAAAATAATGGTGCATCTTCACTGCTGTCCCAGAGTGTGCCAGGCAGTGTGGTGCCTTTGTCATATGCCAATGTAGCTTTCTGAAGCTGCTCTTACCCATGCCCAAAGTCAATAAATACTCATATTAACTCTGCGCTGGATCTGTAATATTAATAAATATTCATGTTAACTGTGTACTGGATTTTTGCTTGCTCCTGAAGAGGGTAAGCAGCTGAACTAGACGGCAAAAAACCCCAAAAATCCAAAAAACAAACAACCCCCCCAAAGCCAAACGAAAAACAAGAACCCCAAACAAACAAACATACAAAAACACACACAAAAAGCCCCCACGAAACAACAACAACAACAACAAAACAAAAATCCCCAACCACAAACCAAGAAAACAAAACCAAACCACAAAACCCCTCTGAATTTTCTTGCTTAGAGACCTGAATTTTAGAAGCAGATGTACCATATCTGAATTTTTGGGGGGCCTCCAAGCAATCAGACTGACCATGACAGTACAAGAGAGCAAGTGAAAGGGAACTGAGCACGCTTGGTAGTCAGCTCTGCTTTTTCACCCCCCCTCTGATCATCCATCCTGCCTTTTCTCCTCTTTTGGAGGACAAAAAGTAAATTTAGGGTGAATTGAGGCATGGAGAAAATTTTTTTTGTATGTATTTTCTTTTTTTTTAAATTTTAATTCCAGTCTTGCTTTTAAAGTATAGAAAATGCTGCATGGTCTCCTGTGAAGTCAGTTTACACTAAAGACAAAGCCTTGCAAATATTCAATTAGGAGACCAGTCAAGTATGTGGGATTAAGTTGTTTATATAAATGTTTGCAGAACCAGAGTGTGAGTTCACAGGCAGGCATGGGAGCTTTGGTTTCCCAGCTGATCCATAACAAGGGTCAAACACAGTCTACTGATAAATGCAATGTACTTACAAAAAACCCCCCAAATACCCAAAAGCCAGGCAGCCTCAATCCAGTCCTGACTGGAGCTTCCAGTACCAATTCCCAGTTGTTTATCAAAGTTAAGTTGGAGGCTGATGAGTTTGCAGGATGTGTAATTTAAAAACAATTCCAGACCCTTCCCTGGGCACCACTGCACATCTCCACACATCCATGTGCAGTTGGGAGCTCAAAGCAGATTCTGTTTTAAGTAAACAAAGAGCTCCCACTGATTACCCAGAAGCAGCTCTGGTGTGAGCAGGAGTGGAAGAGGCCCCGTGGAATGAGGTCTGAAGATACAGGCTAGAATCATTCCCTGGAATTTTCTGCATTTGCTCCTCTTTGTTTCTGCTTCTGGTACCAAATTCCTGAGAGAAGCTAGAGAGAAAGTCCTGGTGCTCAAACCCAGGGAAGACAGAGGAGAAAATCAGCTCCTCTCGTGAGGAGAAGCGAATGATTTCTCAGCTCCAGCTTGAATTTTGGTGAGCTCTGGTGGAGCTGATGGAGTGCACAGTGGAAGACAAAACTGGGCAAAAGAGTAAAAGGTGAAAAGAGGAGAATTTCATACAATTATGCTTCTAAAATTTAATTTGGGAGTGGGGTCATTTTTGCAATACATTTCTAGAGTCTCTCAGGAAATAGAGAAAAAGCAAAGGACTCCAGTGTGTTCTCAAAGTTTTTGGTGCCTGGTTCCCTGCCCTCTGTGCTGATCAGGACAGGGAGACATGAAGCCATCAGCAAGAAATCAGGAATTTACCCAGCCTCAGCCTCAGAAGGAGGAGTGACTGTATTAAGATTATTCCCTCCCCCCCATGATTAACTGGCATGAAATCAGGAAGTCCCCTAAACCCTTGTATTTTTTTTTAGGGTAGATTCTTTAGACAGGTTATGCTGTTGAGAGTGAGCAACTGGTGTCTTTTAGGATGAAAGGTGCTGTGTCAGTGCAATATGTTGCTTTTTTTCCCCTTGAATTTGTTTTTAAGCACTGATATCTGTACTGGAGTTATTAACAGACTGAATTGTCCAAACAGGGATTCTTCACTGCTCCTGCTGCAAAATACAGGCTGTGTTCCTGTTGCTACAGCATATACTGCTAAGTTACAGCTAGTACAGTCTGTTTTTCACTAAGTGCATCAGTGAACAGTTTAAACAAAGTTAAACCAAAAAAAAAAAAAAAAACCAAAAAAAAAACCCAAAAAAACCCCAACTACTGGCAACAAAGAGATGACTTATCATTTGCAACTTTAAAAAGGAGCCTGCAGCTATACGAATCTGGAAATAATATAAACTTAACCCACAGGACTGTTGCATTGGTTTTAGAAGAGCTTACTTTAAAGCTGGTATGTGGGCTCACTGAGAGACTGAGCGGTTGGCAAGGATGCTAACCATTTATGGAATGTGTCTTTGGAAAGGATTAAAGCAAAAAACATGTTGCTCCTTACCAGCTCTGAGCTGGGAATACAGCTCTAAGGGGCCACTGTTAAATTTTAAGCAGCCAGTATGTAAAGCTTTTAGAGAATAAACTTTTTTTTTTTTTTAACTTTCCTTGCCCTGGTGCTTGAGATCAAATTCAGTCCAGGCTGGATGGAGTAAAAATCATTCCCATCCATCCAGGAGAAGGTCAGGAGTGAGAGCAGAGCTGGCAGTGCTGCAGCAGTTCCCAGCTTGCGTCAGGACTGTTTGTGAGCTGCCCAAGATAACAGTCAGCATTTCATCCCCCAGTGTTCCAAGCCTCACTCAACTCTGCCTATTCATTTTTGTCCCTCTGAGCTGGGTTTTGGAAACTGCTCTGTACCAAGTGAAAGCACAGTTAAAACTAGAGCCTGAGAGCATAGTTAAAATCCCAAATCCCTACGGCTTGGTTGGGAAATCTTTCATTTTCTGCTTTCACTGGCCCTGTTATGACTCTTTCTCTGCCTTAGGTACTCATGCTCCAGCCCCACTGTGTTGTCTTCTCCCTGTGGCTCTCCCTGCCCCAGACTGTGCTTGAAAAGACAGTGACAAGTGTCTCTAAGTGGCACCATTTTCCTCTGGCAGGGATTCCCTCTCACTGCTGAAACAACTCCATATTTTCCCCGTGTTTGTGAGAGGATGTGCTTGTGTTGCATCTGAGCGTGTTTGCAAAAGGGAGCTAAGAGATGACTTGCTGCCAAACCCAGTTTTCTCCCCAGTGTGGAGGAGAAGAGGACCATGGTGCTGTTCTCAGCTCTGACATCCACCAACAAGAGCAAAGATCTCTTCTAAACAATCTGTCTGTCCAGCTGCTGCCTCTGCCAATGCAGTGGCCACGGTTTTTGGCAATCTCACAGTCCAAAATATTTGCCAGCCTACAGCCTACCACAAGGTGAGGGCAGCTGCTGTTGGAAATAGGACACAGAGGCCTAAAAAATTGGAAATAACTCCCAAGGGGGATAATGTCTCTTTTCCTGCAAGCATGTCTGCCACCCCCCTGCCATCTGCTCTTTCTCCACGTGCAAGGACAGCCCTGGCTCCTGGAGCAGTGCAGGGTGATGCCAAGCTGTGTCACCTGCTGCTTGTGTCATCTGTGCTGTGTCATCAGCACCTTGGGGGTGAGCTCATGGCTGAGTCTGACCCTCAGGTGCAGAGCTGGGGGCTCTGGATGTGCAAGATCCCTTCAGTGGGTCACAGGCATTTTGGAGAGCTTCCACTGGCTGTGGCAATTTCTGGACAGGATCCTTCCCCTAAGAGACTCGTGTTTGTCTTTCTCTCCAACCATTCATAACACCCAGAATCCAGTCCTGTGCCATGAAGCTCAGTTTAGGAGTGATCCATGTTCCTCTAGAATTTGCACCAAATGGCTGGAATGTCCTTGTAGCCTCACTTTGAAGTCTTTGATACCTCACTACAGAAACTGGCTGTGACAGGGTTTGTGCATGACTTAATTTTATCTGTTTAGTGAACAGTCTGACATACTTTATTTGACAATGAATGTGTACATCAGTGCCATAAAACCATGACATCACACTTACTATGAGGCTCTCAGAAAGAAAACCATGGCTAAAATGGGGAGGTGAGCACCTCTTCCTTCTTTAAAGTGAAAATCCCAAAGCTTTGTCTTCATTGTTGAGAATAAGAGAATTTCCTTCCAAATGAACTGCATTCTATTGAATGCTCACCTTTTTTTCACCATATTGCTTATGCTGATGAAGCTCCAGAATAGGTACTAGCAGCTGCTCATTGTCAGGGCCCTAATTGGCTGTAATGACCCTGATCAACTTCACCTGAGTACTGCATCAACTGCCAGGGCCACAGGAGCTCTATTTAAGCTCAGCCTCAGTAAAAGACTGGTATCAGAGTGCTGATTATCAGCCTTGCTCTTGCTTCTCTCTCCTGAGCTGATGTTGGATGTGTAGTTTTGGTCTCCTCCATGGAGTCCCCCAGGGTGCATTGTACGTTTCCAGCTCTCTGCTGCTCTTGACAGGATCCCTGGATGAACCCTGGGCTTGCTTTGCTGCCTGGAGCTTGGTCCTGTTGCCACCATCCCTCGAGGCTGCCTGATTGTGTCCTGCCTCCACCGTGTTGCCCTCAGAATTTGGGAAATTTTGTGCTCGGCAAAGGTAAGAGGAAAATGTGTAGCTTGGAATTAACCTGGTAATGATAGACTCAGCAAAGCCTGTTTGTATTTTTTCCCCCTCCCCTATGGTTTAATGATTGTGTTTTGAAGCTGTTTCCCATTTCCTTCTTCCACACCAGCCTTTGTGCATCCCTCAGTTTACTGGCTGAGTGCAAGGTAATAATATTTTTGGTTTAAAATTGCATGTGTGCTCTCAGCTACCTAAAATGTCCAGCAGCACCATATAACCCTTATTGTAGAGTCTTGCTCATGAGCTGAGTGCAGGTAACTTGCAGAAATCATCATAATTGCAGTTGTAAGGCTGTTAGGAGAAAAAGGAAAGGTTTGGGATGAAGTTGTTTCAAGAAGAGTTGCAGCAGAAGGACCTTAAGAGCTCAGTGAGATGAGCAGCTGGAAGTGTCTTAAAAAATACTGAGTGTGGGAAAGAAAGGAGCTTTTAGGGAGCAGTCACCTTGTCTGCACAGAAAGGCAGATGGAGCTGAGGGTGGTGCGAAGTGTGGGTGGTACCTGGGGTGTTACTGTCCAGGTGTGTGAAGGTTCTGGCTTCTTTTTGTATTTGCCAAGGTTGGGATTAATACACAGGAAACGTAGATTTTGAGTTTGGACTTGGATGTTTATCATTTCTTACCTATTTAGAGACTCAGGAGCCATGAGCTCCAACTAGCAAATTAGAGAAATGAGGTAAAATGGATGCCTCTGACTCTTTCCAAGATTATTTAAGCACTAATCACCCAACAGTAAGATTACACCAATATTATTTATGTTTTTTGACCCAATAATGACCACCCAAGGTCTGCAATGTGGAGCTTTTTCACCCAGTTAGAAGAAACCACCCAAAACCAAGAAGAAGAAGGACTTAGACAATGCCCCAAATTCTCCATCTTGCCCCATATGTATCACTATATACTAAAACCTGAATTTTCAGCTTCCAGAATTCCAACACAGGTGTGCCCTACTGCCTCTCCCATCAGTGGTCCTGGACTCCTCAGATCTCCTGAGCTTTTGCAGGAGGAATTTCACAGGTTTCCTTGGATGTGCAGCCAAGACAATCTTATCTTTGTGGCCCTGGACAGACCCTTTTGGAAAGGGCAGTGTGGGAAGGCTGAGCTGGTTCATGTGGAGTTCTGGGTTCAAGGACCAAGCTGTTCCTCCACTTTTTTCTTCTGTGGCTTTGCTGCTCTTCTGACCCCCAGTAAACTTTCTGGAAAAGAACCTGAAGCTAATTAAGAGGGTCATTTTTGTGGCATTGGCTAAATGGGAAAAGGAATTTCTTCCCATTTGCATAAACAGAGGTCTGGCAGCAATTGGAGCCCACTGCTGGAAAACAGAGGGGAAGAGGTCTGAAATGGGTTTCAGAAGAAACACATTTGTTTGAAATGAGGGTTTACAGATCTGTGTGCCTAGATAAGAAATATGTGCCTTAACATAACTCTGTTCTGGCCCTTAGTTGTGAGGTAGGACTTCAGGCATCTGACCCCGTGGGGATTTTCAAAGCTGTGGAAGGACACTTAATATTTAATGCCTCAGTACCCTGCCTCTCATTATTATTATGACGTGAACTTATTCACATTAATAATGAAAATTTAAATTGATTAGATGCCATCACTGCCTCAGGAAAGGGAGACTTAGGTTGCCTTTTGTGCTATGATGTAACCACAGGCATCCTGGTTTATTTTGGCAGTGGTTGGGACTTGAAACAAACCTGGTTAATTTGAAATTAAAACAATTGGGTCCTTTATGCTGTTTCTAATGGGTTTTGCAGTAGTTGCTTGCTTATAAAGGTGATTTCATTGTCCACTGGAGGTGGTTCATAACTCCGTGGCTGACATGATTAAATTTGATCACTGATGGATTTCTGGGTTCAGAATCCAAGTCTAGATCTGTGCTTAGTTCTGTTGTCCAGAGTGAAATGTAGAAAGGGTAGGTGTGACAGTGAGCTTGTTCAACATTGACAACACTGAACATTCCAGTATCATGAGTCAGACTCCTCCCAAATTCTGTATTTGGTTTAAGTTAATGAGACTTATAAAAATATTGAGCTATCCATTTTTTCCCCTCTGCAATAGTAAGACCGTGGCTTCCAATGAAGCCTGTAATTCTCCCATGAGCTTTTGTCTCCAGGTGCTCTCAAAATATTGCCAATTATTGAGAAACTTGAAGGAAAATGTTATTAGTCCTTCTGTCTTCAAGCTAGAACAATGGACCTGTTAAAATATTTATAATCCATGTCAGGGCAGCCTGTGGGAATTGAGTTTGAGAGTTTCATTCAGACTTTATTTCATGCATATATATATTTATGTTCTTACTGAGCAAGCAGTAGTTGCTGCAGAGCTGGGAGATGGGTTAGATCTGATACCTCTGCCTTTTACTGTCTTAATTTTGAGCTGTGCCTTTGGACAACAAAGAATATTTAAATTTTTTTTTCTTGAGCATGGTGCACAGCTGATGGTTTGGTAAGGAGTTCCCTGCTGGTTTCTCCAGGCTGTGTTTATGCCATGGTACCTTCTGCCCTCCACAATTGTGCTCTTTTGCTGCCCCTGTGCTGAAAGCATCACCAGTGCCCTGTGAGGACAGGAGATGCTGTCTCATTTAAAGAGAGAGCCTAGAATCCTCAGATGGCCAGGATGCTTGCCCAGATGCTGCAGTAAGGTGTTTTGGGTTTTTTTTTTTCAAATGGCACATGCAAGCTATAGGAATCCTGACTTGCAAGGTTCACTTGCATTGGGAACCTTTTCCTACCCTGTTGAAGTACCACAGAAATTGATGAAGGCTTCCCTCAGCTGTTTGTGTCTCAGAGAATGAGTTTTTTTTATAAGCACACACTGGATCTTCATCCCAGAATTAGCAAAAATCAGACATGACCTGATTTCAGATAATCAGATAATAAGTAGTTGTACCTGAACCAACTGTAACTGCTGTGAAACCCCTCTAACAAAGCAGAGGGGTTTCTATTTCTCCTTCTCTACAGGAGAATGTGTCCTCACAGGAAAAGGACACTGCTGTTTCCAGTTTATCAACAGTGTTCAGATGCTGGTTTGTTTTTCTTTTTTACATGTGAGTTTTATTTCAGAGGATTTTGCTAATTCTTCAGTCTTTCTTTTCAAACTAGACAAACCCACGTAATCAATCTCAGATTCAGTGTTCTGCTCACCTGCTGTTGCCCAAACCCATAGATTCTGTTTGCCCTCAAGCTTTTTTTGTCTTTTGGCAGCTGCTCCCCTTCCAATTACAGAATATCCCTGGAAATTCAATACCTCATTTTACTATTATTTAAATTATGGCTCACATTGTAGTTCAATGAATTTAATTAAAGCATTTCCTTGCACATGTGGTGTCCATGTGGATAGAGAATAAGAACTTTTAATCTTAAAACTGACCATGTGTAATAGTTACAGCACAAAATATCATTCCTTCTTATTGCATCCTCCAGGTGAGATGAATGTTCATGTTGCCTGGAGGAAGACATAATCTGCATGAGCTGGCTTTAAATCCTTGGGCAGCAGAGGGAATAACCTGTTTTAAATAACCATATTGTAAAGATGTGACCTGGATCTTTGTGGGGTGGACCAGGACCTGCAGATTTGGGGGTTCCCCAGTGGAGTTGAGGTTGTTTCTGCCTCAGGCCTGGGGCTCTCACCAGAGTTATTGGCTGCTGGAAGGGGGTTGTGATCAAGAGGCCTCACTTTTCATCACAAGGAAGGTTTGCAGATCTGAGCGTTAATTTTGTGGTAGGAATTTGTCTTCAGAATATGTGAAGCTGGCTTGCGAGGTTTCTTTTTGAAGAAGTCATTATTTTTGTTAAATTCCCTTCATGATGCACTGAGGAGGATGCTCAGCTGATACCAATCCCCCTTTCTCCACATCCTGCAAGCCTGTTGGTTAAATTTGATTAAACTTCCTTTCCCTGGCCACCATCAATATCCCTTTTTTTTTTTTTTAATAAAGGAAATAATTCCAAGAAAAAAGCAGCATTTATGTGTAAGACAAATGCAGGCAGCATATGCAGCATGGACTTGATGTGTATTTGGTTTGTCCCAGCAGCTGAATTGTCCCCTGTGGCCCCTCAGCCCATTTTACTCTACTGGAATCTGTTCCTTGGTGGCTGGGGACCTCATCAGGAGAGGAAGGTGCTGAAATGTTTGTTCCCAGGGCAAGGGAAAGTGAATTTTCAGGAAGAAATGGGGGCTGTCATTATTGTGGGGTGGGGGCTGAAGCAGCTGTCAATATTTTGTGCTGTCAATGTTTCAATATTTGGGAAGTGAAGTTTAAGGATGTGGGCTATAACCCCTAAATAGTGACCCTCAGGAGTGCTTTTGTTTATGTGATGGCTTGTTTTGTTTCTGGATTGAGAGAATTGTCCTTATGGGTCTGTCTGGTCTGTGGACATCTGAGTGGACAGCACCAGAAGCATCAAGAGAAAATTGTAGCTGGCACTTGTTGAAAAACCCCTTTGGACTAAGCAGTTGCTACTGTAAACCAATGTTCCTTTCCCATCCTTGGACACCACTTTGTTTTTTGCTGCTTCCTTCAGGGATGGCAGCCACTGCTTTCTGGGCTGTGTGACCATTTGGGATGGCTGCAGACTCTACAGCAGAGTCTCTTTGCTCCCTTGTCAAGCCTGGAGTGATTAATTCTTTCCCCTTTGCTTCCTTCCCTCACCATTCCAATGTGTTTTCCTAGAAAAACTACCAAGTAAATGCAAACCAGCTACTATGTATTTAAGATGACAGAAGTAAACACATGCAACAAATTAATTGGTAGTTGTGTTTGGTATGCAGTCAAGTCTTCTAAAGGCAGGAAACTTGGAAATTGTGAAATATGCAGTTTTCACCAATTTCCAAACCATGTGCTTTACTGGGTTTTGATGCTTTTGCAAAGCAGCTTTCTCAATCCCTATCTTAATGTAAGTGATTTTATTTCACCATGATCATGTTGCAGTATGGAATTGACCTAACAATTTAGCATTCTAGTGAGATGATGAATTCCAAATGTAACCAACTGCTTGCATTAAAAAATCCCTTTAATTTCACAAAGTTCTTCCCTTCCCTTGGTCATAGTGGATATGGAGATGGCTTGCCTCTTCTATTTTAAAAATTGGCAGTTGCATATAATCAAAAATTGGCCAATTTGCATAACTTGGAGGGCAGTTCAGCAGCTTCTTTTTGGGCAGGTGTTGCTAAATGAGAGAATTTTTTATTTCAAGTTCTCAGTAATTATGGCAGTTCTGATTTGATGTTGGCCACGCTCTTGGATGCAGAGTGGTGTGAGGCATATTCAGGATGCAGACTGTGTCAAGTATGTTTTTAAACAAGGGAAGTGCTGGGCAGTAAATATGATTATAACACCACAAAGGCAACGTGGTCTGACTCTGTCTTCTGCACTTGACAGCTTGTGATAACACTGAGTTAAACCACTGCTGTGGCTGTATAAACCAAGGAGAAGCAATTTTTGATGATAAACTAATGATGTACACAACTCTGGGACCTCTGAACCCTGGAAATGAGTCAATTAGAACATTCTTCTTTGCAGAAATACCCTAACAAGGAAGCTACTTCAAGCTAAGTGTAATCCATGGTTAGATTATAGCTGATGGATTGTTTTCCCAAAGTGTTGATTTTTGTAGCTCTTCCATCCAAAATTATTTTAAAATAAATGTCTCAACATAGTAACTGTGTTTTCAGCTACCAGGGTGCTGTCATCTCTGAATGAAGGATGGTGCCAGTGTGACTTTGCCATGTTTTAATTTCTGCTTTGCCTTTCCATGATATCAGTGAGAACAAATGTGTTACCAGCTGCACTGGGCACAAACAGATTCTGGTTGCATCTGGCAAGAATTTGGGGGAAATCTACTTGGAAGAACTTCTTCTGCTTTAATAGCAACAAACTTCCAAAACATGGGTTTTCTGAGCCCTTTGGATGTGAAAAACCATCCCAAATGAGTGATTTTCAGTCAGCCTGCCTTTCCTTGGAGGATATCCTAAGCAATGAAAGCATGTGCAGCATGCTCTATTTATAACTCAGAAGACAGAAGTAGCACCAATATCTTTGGCCACTTTATTTTATTGTGTTTGCAGGGCAGTAACTAAGATGTTCTGCTTTGGAGGTGCAGAAGAGGCTGTGCAATTTCCTCCCAAACTGCTGAATTTCAGCAGCTGAAGGCTGAAAGGATGCACTGCTTGTCTCTGCAAGTTTGGGATAAGCACAGCACAGGGTTCAGCAGCTCTCTGCTCGGGCTGTCAGTGCTCCTGATGGATCATTAGGATTAATTAAGATACCCCTGCAGTGCAATTAGCTGTGCCATGCTGCTAATTCCTGGTGTGGATTAACAGAGGACTGCACACTTTTGTTGTTTTTCCTCTTGCCCTCCCTGCCTGGGCTCTCCTGGGTGACCTGGCAGGGTTATTGCAAACTTGGAGGAAACTGGGTGTGAAAAGTCTCCCTCCTGTTCAGCTGGCTCACTTGTAGGGACAGCAGACCCTGAGGAGAGTTTCCTTCCACTCCCCTTATATGGCAGGAATGGCTTGGGAAGCTTGGAATGGCTTCTTGATTCTCAAGGAATGTGTGGCAACCAGCCAAAGGAAAACCCAAATCCTTAAAGTTGCTTATTAGTGTATGGAATGCCAAAACTGGCATTTTTTTCTCTTTCTCTATTCAGGGCTGGCAAACTCCATAATTGCCTTTTCCAGTCTCACAGAAATATGGCAAGAGAGGTTGAAGTTTGCCTAAAATTTAATTTTATAAATGTCTGGTGAGTGGGAACCCTTGTTCTGTGCAATTTGAGATTCTCAGTGACAAATACATGCACAAGAAAGGTTAGGAAAGATGCATCAATGAAACATTTATGTAAATACAAATCAGAGGGAGAGCATGTGTGGTTTACATCACTGTGTTTTAAAAATCACTCCAGTATCTCATTTCTGATTTTAGTCAGAATGAGAGGCTTTTTTAAACCCCCAATTAAATCACTCAGTAGAGGGAATTACCTCATGCTACTTTTATGCCTAAGTACCCAGACTGAGGCATGACCCAATAGATACCTTTGCACAAAAATAAAGATGGCAATAACTTCTACCCACTCTTTTTCTGTGTTTTTGCCATAGTCAGGGGCTTGTAATCTTGTTGGAGAATGGGAAATCAGAAAACTGCTCACAGTAGTCCAGATAAGAATGGAGCTCAATTAAACATGGCAAATGTCTTGTTGAGTGTAAGGGCAAGCACCTGAGTTAACTCCTTTGATTTCATGGAGCCTTGCACGGGCTTTGGACAAGTGCAAGTCTTTTAAATGGCAAATCTTTTCATCAGTGGCTTTAACTGTACAAAAACTGCTTTACTGAGCTTAGGCACCAAACATTTAATTTGGAAACCAAATGACTTTTTTTTTTTTTGTGGCTCTGCAGCAATGAAGATTTTGCAGCACATCTTTATCAAAAGTATCTTTTCTGATGATCCCATATATTTCTTTCCTCTCTGTGTCCCTGGTTGGTTTCAGCAGGTAATGTGGGCATTGCCTCTAGTTGTCTGTTTTGTGAGGCACTACCTTTTTGTAGGTATGAGATTTTATTTTTTTCTTTAGGTTCTATATCTATTGCCTTTGAATAACAATTCCTGCTGTTCCAGGTAATTTCTTTCCAGCTTTGCAATGACTAGCTTTAATGAGAAGTAATTCAAACAACTTGAAGAAAAACAGGGCATGCAGTAATCAAAGTCTGCACTGATCCCCATGTTCTGGACTTCAGCATAATTATAGAGGATTTAATCTGCATTTGATATTCATTTTGGGTATCATTCTAGCTTGAGAACTGTAAGCCATTACTTTATAGCAAATTTTGGAGAGCAGAGATGAGATTTCCAGTCTCGAGCTCTTTGCCACTCTTGGAGTTCAAACTAGTTGATCAGAGAATATGCTCACAGTTATTTAATGTGTTTATTTCCATAAGCTTTGCTCAGAACTGTGTGGATGGGCTGCTTAGTGAATAAGGAATTGCCTGAATGGTCACACTCAGAGCTGTGGTGGATGGTTTGATGAACCAGTGGAGAGCAGAGATTAGTGGTGTTCCACAGGGTTCAGGTTATACAGCTAAAGGGCTTTGCAAGAAAGCTGGAGAGGGACTTTTTACAAGGCCATGCAGTGCTAGGGCAAGGGGGAATGGCCTTAAATTGAAAAAGAGAAGATTCAGATTAAATAGGTTTAGATTTCAGGAAGAAATTCTTCAGTTGAGACAAGGAAACACATTGCCCAGAAAAGCTGTGGATGCCTCACCTCTGGAAGTGCTCAAGGCCAGGCTGGACGGGGAATTAAGCAACCTGGGACAGTGGAAGATGTCCCTGCCCATGGCAGGGGGGCTGGAATGAAAGGATTTTAAAAGATTGGTTTAGGTTGAAAAGAACTATGTTCTTATGTATATGGGTATTTTTTTTGCTTAGCATTGCCTGGTAACTCTGAATGTTATTAATCTGTTAAGACCTTTTTTAAAGGTTGCTGATCCTATGGAATTTGCTTGATCTGTGACTGCTGTATCCTCAGGAGAGCAAAGCATAGTTGAAGTTGTCTGGTACTTGAGAAAGTATGAGCCCAACGTTCCCCACTGCTCCTGGAACTGCTGCATTGCACAAGCTGCCAGGTCCCAAAGGGAGAATTTAACCTGTGCTTTGTGTGTGTGTGTGTTGAGCCACAGTAACTGAGCAAACTGGGCAGACCCGAGGAACTCTGCTCTATATCATCAATTAAACCCCAAGATGCAAATGCACCAAAACTTATAAAATGTAAGATTTTGGGACCATTTTGGGACCATTTTGGGACCATTTTGGGACCATTTTGGGACCATTTTGGGACCATTTTGGGACCATTTTGGGACCATTTTGGGACCAGCCCTGGTCAGGCCCTGTCCCGCCCAAGGTGTATCCTGGAGGCCTTTCAATAAATCCCTACTTTGTTCTCCAGCTCAGCCTTCCCAAGGCATCACTATGGCTTCCCATGCACACACTTCACCATCCTTGTTGCCTTCCTCTGGACACTCTCTAATGGCCCAATGTCTTTTTTTACACTGTGGCACCCCAAACTCCACACAATATTTAGGGTGAGGCTGCCCCAGAGCAGGACAATCCCTCCCTTGCACAATTCTGTGCCTGATACCCCTGGACAGGGCTCACCCTCCTGACTGCCAGGAACTGCTCACTCATATTTAACTTGGCATTAAAGAGCACCAGACCCAAACTGGAGCTCTGCAGATTCCCACTGGTTGCTGGGATGTGATGGTGAAGATTCCCAGGGAGGCTGGCATGGCTGAACTCTCATGGTCTTTCTCATGATTTGTTCCAAGGAACCATTTCACATTTTGGAAGAGTTTTGTCTCTAAAAATCGATTATTTCTGAGTGCTTGCCATTAGAATGAGATTTTTAAAACTTAGAAGATACTAGGTTCATTGCTAGCTGAGCATCCCCTACCTTGGGTGACGAGTAAAGCTGGTTCAGCTGGTCCAAGTTTAATGAAAGATGGAATAATACTTGCAAATATTTCCTGGTATTGAAAGTTGTCCTGATGTTCTGAGGTGTGGACCCCAATTTCAGTGCTCCCACCTTTCAGATTCAGCTGTCACAGGTGCACATAACTTTTTCTAAGTTAGTGGTAGCTGTATTTATATTTTGTTGGATCCTTCCCAGAGTGAGTAGATTACTGGAGATGCACATGATCCCCCTAAAAACTAGATTGCATAAAATACTCCTATATATCTTATGTAACCCATTCTGGATTTTAATTGCCTTAATGCTATTAAATACTTTATTAATATTATTATTATTTTAACTTGGCACCACAGAAATGAATGTGATTTATTTGTGGATTGAGGCAAACAAGAAATGTGCTATCAGAAGCCTGGCTCTTTCAGTAGTGGTGGGAAATGGCAAGAAATAAACACTACCACTTTCTCATTAATGCAATTAAAATAGCCCATCAAACATGTGCTGATAAATTTGAGAGGCTTATACTATTCATTAGGCACATACATTCATTAGTGTGGCCATCATAAAATAATGAGGGGAGTGTCCAGCTTGGGGAAAAAAAAATCAGAACAAGAGCTCATGTTATACAGAGCTATGATGATAAATGTCTCCTGTGGCATGATTTTAACTCTTACCATCTGTTATTCCCTGTTGCCTTAGCAACTTAAAATAAATATGAAAAATAGGCTGAAACCAGGAAAAGCACAGCAGGGAATGTCTGTCCTGAAAGAAAACAAACCCTCAATGTGACCAGGAAATAGCAGGGAAAAGGACTGATGAGAACTTCAGGAGATTTAGCTGGGAGAATTTTCAATATGCAGGGGTGGGTGAGAGAAGAATCCCAAACCAGTGTTTATAAGCAGTTGTAGCTGGGCTACCAAAGCACTCTCAGATACTCAGTGCTGTACTTGCCATCTGTTTTCAGCTTTAGAAGTAAAGTTGCTTTAACTGTCAGAAGATTTGTGTGTATGTGCATAAATATGATTTTACATTTTTGAGAGATGTTTGATTTTATTTTTTTATTTTTTGGTAGCTGAGCTAGCTATATTTCTTTTTTTTCATAGCTCCATGAGGAGCTGTTCTGATGCAATCTTTGTAAGCTGTGAGCACTAAACTGGTGTTGATCAAATGATGCCATTCAAATATTATTAGAACTGAGTGTTTAGGCCAAAGGCAAGGCTTAAAAGGAGAGCTGCACTTTCATGCCAGGCCAGCACAGGAGCTGTTTCCAGAGGCTTCTTTCTGGAAAACACAAGAGCAGGAAGAGCTGACTTGGGAAAGAAAGGCTGCTTTTAGTGTCAGGGGCATGAAGAGCTGTTTAAATACTTGCAAGTGTTGTGAAATAACAGAGCAGTTCAAGAACCTAGGAACTTTACTCTTTTTGGGAGGGGTTCAATTATTTGGGGATGCCCTAACTAAAGAAATCCTTGGCTGAAAAATGCTTTGCATGGGAAGAGCAGCCCAGCTTGGGGGAACTGCTGTTCTGGGTGGGTCGTTGCTTTAATCTAATTACAATGAAGATCTGTTTGGCTTCCTTGGTGAGTGTTCCTGTATGTTTTCTAGCATCCCCTTTCATTCCTTTGGCAGTGACTTCAAGAGTGATTTATGATAAGAGAGGAGAAAACAAACTGAGATTTGATGTTAGGCAGTAGCCAGGGAACTTAGATGTAATCACTGCTGCAAAACATCCTGTGCAGTTCTGTGAGCAGTGTGTGCACTCAGTGCATAAAATCTCTTGAGCTCACACACCAGGACAGGCTGGATCTACAAAGCAGCCTGGGCATCCAGGTGCAAATTCAGGGTCTGTGTCTGGGCTCAAGTTCACAAGACCTGAGGAACACAAACCAGAAGGTTTTTTTGGTCCTGTTGTGGCTGATGACCTGGCAGGCAGATTTTTATCTGCAGCTTTGTGGTTTGCTCTGTGACAGTAACAGATGCAGATCCTAAAAGGCAGCTTAGATGTAGGTGCTTTGATTTGCAGGGAAGCTCTGACCCACCAGAACTGTAACTTCCAGTGATAAAAGCCCCTTGAGTCCCAGTTACAGCCACTGCATGTCTGTGTTTTCCTGGACAAGTCTTTTCTTCTCCTCCTCTGATCTCTGCCATCTCAGAAACCTGGGTGTAATGGGAAAGTTTTCTATATTTGGCCAGATCAGGGCTGCCCTCAGGCTGCTGTGTGTCTGGGAGCTGTGGACACTTCCATGGCACAGCACCAGGCTCAGCTTCTGTGCAGTGACTCAGCAGCTCTGGGAGCTGTTGGCTGTGCTCTAAACAGCTGCTGTGTGAGTGTAGTAACACTGATGCACCTCAAAAGCCTTAGGTTCACCCCCAAACCAGCTGAAGGTAGGTCCATGGTTTCTCTCAAGGCTACATATTCTTCCTGATAAGTCAATAATGACAGAAATGAGGCATTTTGTGTGGTGAGGTGATTTGCTAAAAATCTTTCCTCATCTTGCACGGATATGGGAGAGAGCTGCAGCACTTTGTTCTCGCTGGCACAGCTTTTCCCTGCTTGCTGTTCTAGTCTGAGGTGAGGTGTGGAGAGCCCCAGAAGGCTTTTACTGAGACCTGTTTTAAGTGGTGAATCCAACATAATGACTTGTTAGGCTATGGCATAAGATAGTTTCAGTCTTTGTTGGCACTCCTCTTTGTCTATGGTGGACTCTCATGCCCATGACAAACTGAAAATTCCCCGAATTCTATCTGACTCTCCTTCAGCTGATCAAATAGTTAATCCAAAGCTCCACTCAGTTCTTCAAGTATTAATTCTGCAAAAGGGTTTCTGTGGAGCCTTTAGAAAAAATATTGTGCACTCTTCTGAACTTTACCCTTCATTTTTTTTTTCTTGTATTCTCTTCCCGTCTGCTCATTTTTGTGGGGAATCCATGCTCACACTGCATTGCTTTCTGGCATGCTGCAGGAAGGAAAGGCTTTCCCAGGAGTTCTGGGAACAAGCCAATTACTTGGAAGTCCTGCTGGAAACACTGCTTGGAAAATGCAGAGAAAATAATAAAAAACTTTCCTGCATTCTGGACAAAATAGGCTTTTATTCAACAGCATATCTAGCTAGACATGGTGGAGATGTGTGTTTGTGTGCTCTGACTATGCTCAGTGTGTACATTGCTTAACACAGACCATGTGCTTGGAGGTCTCTTCTTACCCCTGGAGATAAAATGTTTCCTGCTCTGAGGAATTTACAGCCTGGATGGACACTCCAGGAAGACTGAAAATCCACCAGCAGCTCAAGATGGAGCAGTTCATTTTCGGAAGTTTATCTCTATTTCATGATGGTGATGACATAATTTTTACTTGGAGGAGTAGGATTTATGCTGATGTACTTCCAGCTTTTATGCCAATCTCCTTCTGTATTGCATTAGGCAGCCCCTGCTGCAAAGGTCTGAAATCTCAGCTACATTAAGACATGTGATCTCTGCTTCCCAAAAATTCCACTGTGTTGTCAAGTGAAAGCAGAAAGCTGATGGAAGACATAAAGTGTGCAAAAGGCCTGCCATATTTCACTGGGATTTACTCTGACATCTCCATGTAGCTAGTTGATTTTTTTTCTTTTGACCCGAATAGCAGTGTGAGTTCAGCAGTCAGCAGCATACATTCTTTAATGCATCTAGAGAATGCAAATTATTGTTTTATGGGTGAGGTGATAGCCATGCAATTAGGATTTCCATCTGTGCAATCCTCTGCTTTGGTATGGTGGCAAACATGTAGCATGAAATGAGCTGATTACAGCTGTGGGAGGAGAGCTAAGGTTGAACTTCCCTGTTTACAGTTTTGCTGTAGAATTTTCCCGTTTAAAAACCCTCTGCAGATGTTTACAAAACTTCCATATAGCTGCCTCCTGCAGTTATGCCTTGCCTTTAATCAAAACTGAATGCTTAGATGGCCCAGAAGTTCCCTCTGCACAGAAACCTCACTCCAGTTAGCTCTGAACTTGTGCTGTCCCCTGGCTTTGTCTCCTTGTAGTCCAGACTTTTACAGCATAGATTGTGTGTTTTCAAGCAAACCTGAGCCTTGTTTTCCATGAACTGAAGTTTAGTTTGGATCCAGTGAAAACCTCCGTGTTGATTTGCATTTATAGGGTTATGTAGGTTTGTATTTACAGCAGAGAAACTTGTTCAAAGTTTAGGGCTGGATTTTTTTTTTGACTGAATGCTATTTTGCAGTTAGCAGCCATGTTATGCTGTCTGTCTTCTGAGCTGGAGATGTATCATCAAACTGTAAATATTTTCCAAGTTGCAGAAAGCATTTCCTTCCCTTATTCCATCCCCTTAGCTTTCTTCTTTGTGCAGGCAGCAATAGTTTCCACTCTGGCTGTTCAAGACCCCGTGGATCTGGAGAGCTCATGGTGACTATCATTTTATTCTGCTGAGTACTTTAAAAGCTGTAATGAGCCTGTGTGGTAACCTTAATAGAGCCTCCTGGTTATTCTCACAGTACTTGTAAAAAATTACTTGGTGTCATGACTTCATAGCCAGATGACTGTGTAAAATTAGGAATACTCTTAACGCTTGTTCTCTGAGATATTTATTTTTTAATTTATTGGTGCCATAAAAACAGTTGTTTTTATCAGGGAGATAACTTGGAGCTTTCCAAATGCTGGTGAGTAGCATGCCAAATCTTCTCAGTGTTCAGTAATAAAGCTCAAGGCATAACACATTGGACACGTGGGAAAAGTTCCCTTTTGCAAATGATTGATGTGCCAACCTTTCATTCTGCTTTCATCCTGTTTGTGCTTTGAGATGCAGATTATTCTTTTAAGCAAAAGGTTACAGTTATTCCAGAATTTTTTTCTTATTTATATTATTTAGAAACTTAATTTTCATTCAACTTAATGGTTAAAACATTAAGGTCCATGTTGTCCCTTGCAGGATAATCTTTAGGGCTTTGTGGAGTAAATGATTGTGCTCAGAAGATGTCATCCACCCAGCTCGTTACCTCGTGGTCTGTAATAATCAGATTTGTGTACAAGTGGCTTTCCTGTGGCATTGTATTTTTTTATTAATCAAGTGAGAGGTGGAAATGAAATGCTGGCATGGTTTTCATCAAGACTGGTCTTTATTTTTACAGGTATTTACTGCTTACAGGACTTTCTACCATTATACAGTTTTGTCAGCACATTTCAGTTAACTTGTTATGGCTAAAAAAATGATGGGCAAAGAATTCACATTTATTTGTGAACTACAGTGCTGAAGTGTGCACCATAAAAATTGGTCCCTTCCTTATTATCTCTCCTGCAAGGCCTCTCTAGCTCTTCTTTTGCCATCAGCCTTCATCCTTTTTTTTTTTTTTCTCCCCCCTGAGAAACCAAAATGGAAAAAGCTGCATTGAATGTGACTTATTGTGCTGAAATGACCATTCTGCAAAAGTCAACCTTTCCCTGCAGCTGGCTTAATATATTCCCACACTGAGGATAACATTGTCCTGACAGAACAACAATAACTGGGGCATTCTTGTGTGCCAGCAGGGGCAGAGATGGTTCTGGTATCTGATGTCCAGGAGGTTTGGATGTAACCCTTCAGACACAGATTTTCTAGAGTCTGGCAATGATTTATTGGGCAATACTGGAAAAACACTTTTTCTTTTACCATATGAACTCTTTTGGCAGATAAGACTGTTTCTTTCAAATGCTGGGGCAGTGCTGGTGAGCTGTGTGGCACAAAAGCCAGGTACCACATGTGTCTTCTTAGCATGCTAAATGCATTATTTATCTAAACAATCTAAATGCTTTGTGTTAACTGGTGAGGGTTCTGGGGTTGAGCAGTTTGGGTGGGTGAGGTCCCAGGAAATTGGGGGTGTTTCAACAAATAGACTTACTGGACCTGGTAATCATTCTCTGATTTCAAAGTCTATTGGTGGAATCAAAACAAGTACAACACACAAAATTATGCATGTTAGTCTGAGATTAGCTCAGTTGATTAGAGCATGGTGATGATAATGAATTCCGAGGTCAAGGGTTTGATCCCCACATGAGGGTTGAACTTGATAATCCTTGTGGATGCCTTCCAACCTGGAACACTCTGTAATCCCTCATTAGCTAAAGCACAGGAAATACATACATGATATGAAATGATAAGCAAGTGCAACTTATGTTTTGAATAATGTGCTGCTCTAGCTCAGCTCAGTCCTAAGAGGCTGCTGAAGTTGATGGGAATTATTTGCAAATTTAGGGTTCTTCCCAGGGTGGCCCTGTGGCTTTATTAGAGGCCTCATGGTGTCTCTCCATGTCTGGGTTGCAGTAACGGCCCAAAGGAAACTGATGTGGGGTTTTTGGATGGAAATCCCTGTCCCTTAGGAATACCTCTTACCTTTTGGTGTCTCTCCATGGCTGGGTTGCCATAATGACCCCAAAAGACACTGGTGCAGTGTTGGCAGTGCCTGCATGAGCTGTTTCAGGGGGAGGTAGGGCATGCTCTGGCCATAACAGCAACTGTGAGTTACTTGGCACCTTGACCACCTAGAGAAGCCAGGATGCTTGTTTGGTTTTTTTCCCCCCCAAAAGGAATTACTTTGCAATAAATGAGATAGGCTTAGCATTTCTACAATTTATTAATTGTCATATGAATAAGCTCTAAAGAAAAAAACCTCTACATTTTCAGATGTTAGCGACATGTGGTCACATAACTGAGGCCAAGTAGTTTTGTAAAAAAGGTCATAAGCATGACCTTGTAAAAGCTGGTAGTCATATTTCACTATAATCTTTGGTTGATATTAATGATGCCAAAGAATTACTGGGAAAAAAAAAATACCTGGGAGGGGAAAAATCCTTAAGGCAAAGAGCACAAATGGCACCTGTAAATGTCTGGTGTTTCTTTATCTGAAAATCTAGACTGTGTAGTCAATCAAATGTTCTCTTCTAGAGATGCAAAACCATGTAGCTGCTGGCTCATCTGTCTAAAATACAGGCTTGAGAGCTGTTTTGCAAGGTCCATGTTTCTGCTAATTGTTAATTTGGCAAGCTGGTGATGGTTATCAACAGCATGGGAAGTGACAAGGGTCATCTTTGACCCACACAACTGCCTGGACTCCAGAATTCTGCATGTACTCTGGAGCTGCTCTCTCAAAACACCTCCCTCTATTATTTTGTATTTAAATTCAACCCTCAAAGGTAAATGAGAGCTGCAGCGTGTTTTGCTGCTGCTATGATGTGCCTGTGAGTTGTGTTCTATGCCAAATTAAGCAGCAAAACTCCTGTACGGCTTATACTGTAATTAAATATGGAACCCAAGCCTGATGTTTGACTTTAGGGAATTTAATTCAGTTGATTGTAGTGTTGGTGGGAAAATGAGTTCTGTAATTGAGGCTGAGATCTGATGTCCCACATGGTATTTGAGTGTTCAAACACAAAATTTTGGGAGAAGTCCATTTCTAATATTCATGCTAATTTATCATTTTAACTGACACACTTGGATTCCAGAACAATTACAGGTTAAACAAAAGGAAAACAGGATATTAAAGGATCTTATGGGTCCCATCCAAGTTCTGTGTGTCTCTCTCTCTACTGGCTTTAATGGAATGTGGCCCACTCTGCAGAAATAGTTCTTGAATTCTTTTCACTGGAAACACTGACAAAAATTAATATGCCCCTAAAGTGAAACAGACCTGGGAAACAAAACAAAACTCAGCTTTTGGAATTGTCCAAACCAGAGGAAGTGCAGAAATGAAACAAATACCATGAGAATGTAAGACAAAATCTATTCTTTCAGTTGTAATAGCAAAGATAAGGTAATGGTGGTCTACCTACTAATTAGAATAGTGCTGCAGATATAGTGAAAATGGAAATTTTAAATGTTCAGAGCCTTAGTGCAATAGAGACAGTGGGTATTTGAAAGACATGATTTTTAGGATGCTGCTGGAATGATGACTCTTATTGACATAACAGCCTTAAATAACCAAAAGTGTGGAAAAACTAAACATGAAGCAGTTTTTTGAACAACACACCCACCTTTCATTGGGAAGAAATTGTTCTTTAGTGAATGACATTTTCCTTTATTTTGATTTTTATGGAATTGTTTCCAATGAGCATGTGGAGTAATGTTTTTGGCTTTGCAGTGTCATGCAAATGGAAATTAATTGTCAGGATATAAGAATTGAATCCTGGAAGTCATGCCAAAAAGATTCATGAAAAATATTTAGTCTTTTTTCTATACATTAACTGCAACGAATCAGATGATGCAGGATCCCCTTTGTGGTTCATTTTTTGCCTTTTTCTTTTTTGAGTTGAAGTTATTCTGAATAGAGTGCTGCTGTGGGAAATTCCCCACTCTTCAGGCTGAGAACAGCTTTACTGTGCCTTAAATGGTGCCAGTCAATTTAGCTTTAAATTCAGTGGGCTTTAATCCTGCAGGAAGGCAGTGCTTTGTGTGAGAGAGGACATGAAAATTCAGTTTTTCTATGTAGAAAAAATGCATTCTATGTATTAATAGGCTGTGATTGTATTGAAATAAGTATTGGAAGAATACATTTATCTGTTTGGGAACAAAACAGCTTCTAGAAACCTGCTTGTCAGAATACAACAAGGGCATTTACAGATTATATATATTTTTTTTTTTTTGTGATGGGTGGTGTCAAGTTATTTGTTTGGGGGTTGGTTTGATTTTTTTTTTTAACTTGAATTTTGGCCTCTGGTTTCAAATTGAGTAAAAAAGGCCTGAAAATTTTTTTGCTCTGAATTCTTTTCAGCTGTGATTTGCAGCACAAAGTGCAGAACTTTGCAGGGGTGGAGGCACTTTGTGCCTGGGCACTCAGACCTCACAGCCCATGGTGCCACTGCAATTGTCTCCAAATAGTTCCTGGACAAACACCAAAAATCCTGGGGGTTTAAGTCAAGGAAAATCCCTCTTACCATGCAATAAACTTGCAGGAGCCACTGCAAAGTGAATTCTGCATTAGATCACTCATTGCAGTGCACTCTGGTTTAGGAGCATGTGATCTGTTCCTCCACTGTAAACATCCCAGAAAAATGGATTTGTTGAGTTTATTTATAGCCATTTCTGTGCTGCTCACCACTGCAATGTCACTTCATTGCTCTCAGGGCATTCGTGCCTTTAATGGAAAAGGACAAATGTTTTTTTTTTCCTCTTCAGAGTTTTGCAAGTGAGGGCACATCAGTGAAATTAATCTCAGGCCTAAATTGTTAATGTAACTGAGATAATGGGGTTTTCTTCTGAAGGATGTTACTCTTTTGCAGCAGTTTTTGGCAAGTTTCTTAACAGAAATGAAGTAACAAGTGTATATTCATGTTTCCTTAAATGCATTGTGTATTAAATGTGAAAAATAAATTAAAAAAATCTGCCATGCATAGTTTTTCTGACTTGCAGTGGCATTAATCTAGACATTTGCTTATTGTGGTAAAGGGCAGATGCCACAGGGAGTACAGTTGCTTGGAAAACATTAATCCCTTTAGTGGCCTCCTTCTGTCTCAGTCCCACAAATCCTGATGACAATGAAAAGAATTTTACTCTTGACAAGAAAATTCCATTCAAAGTTTAATTCAGGGGAAACGAAAGAAACTTCACCATCGTTTTTCTAAGTGAAATAAAAACATTGTGTTGAGTGAAGTTCTCATAATCTGGCCACTGCCCTCCGCATTCCCTTTGAACCCCAGGGAATAATTCAGATTTTTTTGTTAGTTGGGCCACCTTGGAGAACATCAGGAGAAACCAGAGTCAGTTGAAAGACTCCAAAAAGTGATGTTTACAGGCATTGGTCACCAATGAGAGGTTGTGTCTTAGCATTTCTGAAGGTAATTCAGAGTTACCTTAATTAATGCTAATCCTTAGCATTTCTGAAGGTTTTGGCTTTTTTTATATTAAACAAAAACTCTTAGTTTTGAGATTGGTTTGGTCCAAAAATTTAGCAGTTCTTGAAGTAAAATATCATTTTTTATGGGGAGGAAAAATGTCTGGCAAAATACTTGGCATCTTATATTGATTTTTCTGATTTGAGTTTTGTTATCCCAGAAAGAAAACCAAAGCAGCTTGAAATCTTAATCCTACTTCTGCTGCTGATGTGAATCCTTAAACTCAATTTACTTCCTCTGATTTTTAGATATTACTATGAAGCCACTGACTAGAGGAAGAAGTGCTACAAAAATTTAACTTTAGACCTTTACACACCTGAAACATGGTAAATAAGTTTTAATATTATCTCTGCTATTATTTTAGGCCAAAATTCTCTTTGCAATACAATCCAAAAGGAGAACAGAAAGATAATTTAGAAAAAAAACATGCTGTAACTGTCAAGGCTTTAATCTCCATTATTTGTACACCTTGTGTGGTTTCCCTGAAAACCAAAAGCAAGCTGAAAGCTTTGACTGTCAGAACTCACAGGCACAGTGAGGATGTCTTCGGGTAAATGTTTTGTAAGGTTTTTGCCAGTCTTGAAAAGTTAGAACTTGCAAAGGAGCCTGAGGCTGGAGAGAAAATTCTAAGAACAAATGGAAATTCAGAGGAGAAGCAGCAATCTGATCCTGGGGAGCTTTGTGGTGATGCAGAAAGTCTGAGGAGGAAGAGGTGTGTGCCTCTTCAAAGCCACAGTTGTTAGAAATGAACAATTCAAAGTGAAATTCCACTGAGCAAAAAGGACAGGAAGAGAACTGATGTGGGGGAAGAAAGGAATCTTTTTTTTTAGTATCTCCTGTTGTGTGGAGATGCTTTCTGTGATCAAGGAAGTGAAAAAGCTGCAGGGACAGGTGGGTTCTCCAAGAGCAAGGGATGAGAGGTCCTCATCAGTGTAATGTGCACATATTGGCTCACCCCAGGAACAAATTTTGTTTATCCCTGTTGAAAACACTGTTTTTAAATGACAGCAGCTGTCATTTATCTTAAGCTGTGGAATTTTGATGTGTTGAAATACAAAACAGGGATCACAGATGTAGTGGAGGATTATCTTCCCTTCCATGTGCTTCCTGTCCTGATATGAGAGATAAACCCCTTTTGAAGGCAACAGGGTTTCTGTCCAGAAGGTATGAGGAGTTTTTTACTCTTTAGTTATAGGGCAAGATAATAGCTCATTGATAATATAAGCATGATCTCGGGTTAGCAGTGTTGCAAGCACAAAAGACAAGTGTTAGAATTACAAAGCTCTCTGTAAAATCCTAATATTGGTTATAAAGCTCAGACTTGAGAGCCAGATGTCACTGGTGTTCAGTCACTCCAGTTGGCTGGGTGACTCTCAGTCTTGAGTCTGATGAACTCAAACTTCAGTGGAGCAAAATTTCCTTACTGTTGTATGAGAAACTTCCTTGGCAAGCTAAGAATGGCTTCATTTCCATCCTGTGGGATGTTCCACATGCAGAAACACCTACACTGACCCTTCTTTCTGTATGGCAACAGCAGAGTGAAGGTGTGTTTGGGGCTGAACTGACAGGCCCTGTTTACAGCAGATTTCCATGTGTTCACTGACTGACTTGAGAGACAATGGGACAATTCTCAGGTCTTCAGAAACTCATCAGAAATTCACTCTCTGAAACTGCAGGGATGTGAGACATCAGATTCTGGGAGCACTCCTGGTCAGTAGCTGCTACTCTGGTTTTCAGCACAGAATGCAATGTGGTGTTGAGAGACAGACCAAACCAGACTTGGTGCTGTGGGAGAAAGTCTGTGAGTTGAGTTTTAACACTGAACTTATAATATTTTTATCTGGCATAGTGGTGTAATGACTTGATGAAGAGAGAGAACTTCAATTCACTGACTTGTGTTCTACCTAGCTAAAACTGTTCCTGCATTTTCCTCCTCCCTGTGCTTGTTGGACCCTGTTTTTTGGTGCTGTCTTGCTAAACAATTCCCTTATTTTCCTCTGAGTTGCATCTCTTTCAGTGGTGACTGATCCAATTCATCTGTGTCTGTCAAAAACCTCGAATCTTCCTCCAGTGAGAGGTAATGTGTAATGTAAGATATATTTAAATGCTTGTGTACTTCCAGGTCAACAGGATTGCAAACATTCCATCAATTCAGGCTTCTCCACTGTTCAGATTTGAACAGCTGGTGTTGTTCCTTGCCACCCCAAAACCCCTTTATGTACCTTACACTCCCATGTCAGTGATTATTTCCTGTTGGAGCATTTTCAGAGGCCTCAAACAAGAAAATCAACTGCACTGCAAGACATGTGCCTAGCAGGAGTTTTGCTGAGACCACCAGCTCATTTCACAGAGGTCATCAAATGGTTTTCCAAGCTTGTGCAGACTTGGACTGGTTTTGAAGCATTGACTTGGAGTGGAAATATTTCATATCCCTTGCTAATCCCCTGAGCCTGCTGGCCTCCCACCCCTGTGGCCATTATTTTTAAGGGGAATCAATTAAGTGCAGAAATTCAGCTTTGTGTTCTTTCACTTAGGTCCTCAGCATTCTGTGCTATGTCAGGGAACTTTTATGAAGTCTAGGGGGGGGAAAAGAAGTGAAACCAGGAGTTTGTAAAGGAGTGAAGCTTGCTTTTCTTTCTAAATGGTGACAAAAAATACTTAACTATAAAAAGATGTCAAATAACATTGCATGCTAACTACAAGTTTCTCAGCACAGTTTGAATCCTGGTGCTCATCTTGGGGAAAGCTGGGTTAACTTGATTTCCAGGAGTTTTATGGTTTTGTTTTTTCATTCTTTGCAGAGACAAGCAGATCTGATAAACAATGTACACGTGTAAATCCTGAGTCTCCCTAAATGCTTTTTCTGCCTTTTCTTCCCAATAAAGATTGTGAAACTGGGCACTTCTAGTCACCACAGTATTTCAGGGAGCTATATGCTTGAATATGAAAGTAGAGGAGGAGCTGCAAGAGTGTGTAGAACAAAATTATGGGAACTTGACATACTGTCTGGAAAATATGTCTGGAAAGCTGTGGGTTTCCTTTTTACTCATACGCCTCGAAGTGCATTTGCTTTATTGCAATGCCAATAAATAATTTAAGCCATTTATTAGACAGCTTGTGATCCTGTCCATTAGGCTGGTGTGTTTTTGTTAGGAGAGTAGAAATTTCCTTGTTTTTTTTTTATTTTTCTGCTCGTTTTTGGTCTTAATTGCATGGGTGTCTCTTGCCTTACCAATGCTGTTGTAACCTCTGCTGAGTAGAGCACTGATAAAAGTCTAAAAAAAAAAAGAGATGAATGAGCTCATTGTTGTGCTGCACAAGTCAGGAAAGTGACAGCTTGCTCCCAGTTCTATGCAAGACTCCAGGAGTGATCTTTGAGCTCCTTCAGGATCTGAAGCTCTTTAATTGCAAAATGGATGTGGGATCTTTACTTTCTAGAAAGTTTAGAAAACCTTTCCAGGGAGAGGTTAGGAAACTCTTCAAGAATGCTTGCTCTGGAAATTCCTCATTGTGAAATAAGATACTTTTCAAAATTGTCATGGCTAGATATTGACCTTCCCACATTTGTGTGTTTGACTGTATTTTTTGATGGTTTTTTTCCCCCCACTTGGTAACTTCTCTGGGATCAAGTGTTAACAGTATCATCCCTAGTGTCTAGATTTTTTTGGTAGCTCTGTTTGATAACAGTTCAAAAACAATGTTTCCCTGTTTTTCCTTCCAGTAAACTCCTGTTGGGACTATTTTCTTAAGGTATTGTTTTAGTTCTCCTCTTTGACTTTTAGCTGATCAGAAGAGTAGCAGAAGTGTGATCAGGTATGACTTGGTGAATTCAGTGTGTTGCTGTGCATTTGGGTTTGAAGGGAAGGACATGAACACTGCTGTGATCCCACAGAGTTTTTTCCAAAGCTCGTTGAAGACAAAGATCTTGAGTTTTTAGTCAGCTTCTGTCAAGAACAATGAGAAAAAATTAAATCTACTTTCTCCTGTAAGAGCAAGACCTTTTTTGTAAAGGCTGCATTTCTAAATTTTTCCCTGATTTTTGTGGTCAACTCCACTGAGACACCCTTAAGGTGCCTACAATTAATTTTTTTGCTTTAAATTTTGGATGCCTGCTGAAGTAATAAAAAGCCCAAACATATCAGTATATCCAGTCTCCCTCACTCCTAGAAAGCCCTTTCCTGACTCAGTGGCAGTGTCTGCTCTCAAAGCAAATGCAAACCTCCCCAGAAGCCCTGGAAGGGAGATGATCCTGTCTGCTGCCCTGATGGGCTGCTGGGATAAGTGGAAGGAGTTCCTCTGGAGTCACTGAGTGACTTTGTGGCTTTGCTGATTTACATGCAAATAATTTGTTGATGTATTTTTATAGACTATTTCCATGTTGTCTGGAAATGAGGAGGATTAATGCGTGTCTCATCCTTGCTGCTGATAGTTGCTGACTTGACCTCTTCTGTCCCAGTTATGCTAATCTTCTCCTAGCAAAACTAACTTATCATAACAATTTCTCTTCTCTCTTCACTTTTCTGAGTTTAAGTGATTAGAACCTTATTTACAATAACCTTATTACCTTATTAACCTCATTTGCATTAACCATTAACCTTATTTATAATAAGGGCACTAACTTTGTTAGTGCTAATAAATATTCTTTGTGTTTTATTCTTCTTCCAGAAGCTGCTGATTTGTGTTCTTACCCTGTTGCTTTTTTCCCCTCTTGGTTTATGCCTGCTGAATCCCACTTTGCATCACTGTCATGGAACACTGCAAGTTGTGCCTATTCTCAACCATCCTTGTCATCCTCTTTTCATGGCATCTTCCAGAATACTGTAACAGAAGGTGAAAATCTGCCAGCTGATGTTTCACTTCCCTCAGTAGCACAGGGTCCCTTGCTTGCTCTGATGTTCCTCTTGCTGAACTTTTGGAGCCCAAATAAATTTTTAGATTGACTTTCCTGCTCCAGCACTCCTCTGCAGTCAGTAATCTTTCCAGAGGGAGTTGTTATCCCAAAGTAGGATTAATAATCAACAGCAGGTGTCTATCTTAAATTAAAATCTAGGACAGTTCCTTGGGAGAGAGGTGGGACAAGTGACATGCCTGGGATTTCACAGGGCAGGAAAATCTGGTGGCAACTGTTGCCATCAGAAGAGAGTGAAAGGCCTTAGGGTGGGTGAGAATTCACATTTCAGCCACTTTTCCAGTATTGAGGCCCTTCATTATCCTGGGAAAAGTGCTTTCCTTGAATGTGAGAGGTTTACACTGCTCTGCATAAAGCCTTGCACATAATAAAGATAAAAATGCAGGGAGGTGATGCCTTGGGAAGGCTGAGCTGAAACAGAGACTGGTCAGAGCTGGAGAATAAAGTAGGGATTTATTGAAAGGCCTTTAAGGATCCACCTTGGGCAGGCCAGGGCCTGACCAGGGCTACACCCAAGGTGGACCCAAAATGGTCACAAAATGGACAAACAGTCATGATTTCTTATAAGCATTTTTGTGTTTTGGTCCACTTGCATCTTGGGGTTTAATTGTCCAGTTCCAGCTGCAGGCTGTGAGGTCCCATCCTTCTTGTTCCTCCCTCCAGCCCACCCATTTTGTGCTTTTGGGCCTGAAAGTTGTCCTTGGTGTGCAGCAGGAAAAGGATTTGTTTTGTGTCCCTGCTGTGTGCAGAGCTGAGTGACACTGACTGTGAGCTCAGAGCTGCACCCCTGGGCAGCACAGAATGTGAAAATATAAAAGGTAAAACTGAAGGCATCAGAGGAATCACTGATTGAATACTCTGGAGCTGTAATTGCTGAGCACTTGGGTCTCTTTGCTCCCTGTGACATGGAAGCACTGCTGGCTCTGGTGGCCAAAGGGTGTTCCCTGGGCTTGGGCAGAGCATCCAGTGGGAATAATGGTGGGAAATCAGGAACAAAGAGCATTTGAACTTCTGATCAGCAGTTCAGCTATGCAACAAAATGTAAACATTTGGCAAAACTGTCTACCACACGTGTTTCATATTTCAAAAGATGAGTTAAAGATTTCTAAAAGCTTAAGGGCTTTGATGTTCTCCAGTTCCTTTAAAATGAATTCCTCCTAAATGGATCTGTGAGGAATAGATTCTCTCTTCGAAGAATTTATGAAATGTTTTGGAATTTTTACTTTTGTCTTCACTAAAGGAAAGTGTGGGGATGTATGAAATGAAAAAATAGAAATAGACACAGTGGCCAGGTTAAGGCTTACCAAAAGTTTCAGAGTTCTTGGCTGAAGACAACTTCCACACAACAAAAAGAAATTAAAATTTAAAGTGAGAATATTAACTCTCCAGGATCACTGTCCTTGTCCAAGTAAAACCACATGTACAACAATTTTGCTGAATGAGCTATGCATCCATCAAGTCCTACAGAGAAAGCCCTACCCAATGTTCATGAGGAAAAACAATCACAAAATTATTTCATATTGGGTTTTTTTGCCACGGGGAAGAACTTTGACTAAAGCAAACCAATTAGTCTGTAATTATGATATTAATGATTAATATTGAGCAAAAATTAATATTGATTAACATTGAGCCATTAGGAAAGACCTTGTATCCAGGAAAATCATGGAATGTAAAAGGGGTCTCCCACTTTCCATGGGGCACTGAAACTCAGTAACCTCAGCCTGGGCTCCTTCCTCTCCCTTTCAATTTGAACCTTGAGGTAATAAACCCCTGGGAAGGAAATTTTCAGTGCAACCTTTTAGTGCTGATCCTTCCCTTCAATTATGCTTCCAAATAATTAGGGAAATTGAGATGTTTTCCCCAAATCACCAAAGCTGAGCAGAGGCAGAATCAAGTCTACATGTGGAAATTTTGCCACATTTTTGTGGTGTAGGTTGTGTTTTGAAATTAAGGGTAAATCTATCATTGATATATTCCAGAAACAGGCAGTAAAGATACATGGCACCCTTATATTTTACCACCAACCTGCAAATAACACAGTACAATACAACAATACAGGTAATACAAAAGCCCAGGGGGCTGCAGCCTGAATTTTGGGTGCAGTCGAGCTGGTTGACTGAGGTGTAAAACACCAGGTATGCTTGGAACTTGCACCCCAACTAAGCTCTGTCTCTTCCTTTGGCAAAAACTTTGGATCTTCTTGTGCATAAAGATCCTCTGCTACAGGCTTTACCTGTTCTAGTGCTTTTAATCACTATTTGTAAATAGATAACTGACAGAAATAAGTAGTCAGCCTACCTCTAGTTTGAGAATGATGCTGGTTCTGTGTGCAGTGGTTGTGTGAGGGTCAGGATTTCCATGGAGAGGAGCCACAAAGGAATGTGTGTTCAGGGAGTATTGCCCAGGAGAGACCAGCAGATATCCTCTTCTCTTGAAAATGTCAGAGGTCATTTAAACCTCACAAGAACCCCAAATCAACAAGAACCATGAGAACTGTGGTTCAGGATCAAAATGGATTTTTAACTTTTTTACTGGTGCTGAAGTCTATGAAGAATCTGCCCAGAGTAAAGGAGATGGGGAACAGGATATCCACAGGCAAATCCAGGTGTTAAAAATGCTCTTTGGTTTTTTCCTAATAGGCATGGAATTTTTTTTTATTTTTGCCATAGACTTGGTTATATAGGTAGAAGGAAAGTATAGAGCTGCTCTTGTACAGTTCCTTATCTCCAAAAAATCCCTCCTCTAATTTAGATAGCCCTTTTGCTTGAGCAATAAGTATTTGTGAGCAGAACACCTCATATTTAGTCAGTCTCAACTCATCAGCTCAGCCCCAGCATCCTCTGCCTGTAGCCCAGGCTCACTTTGCAGGCCTGGCTGCAGAGGCAGATTCCAGAAAATTAGTTTAGCATGTCAGTGCAGCATGGAGCTCCAGGCTCTGGGAGGAGGAATGAATGGAGGCACAGTTCTTGTGCAGACCACATGGATTGGAGGCTGCCCTCTGATTTACACACATGCTGAGCTCGGGGGAGTGCACAGGTGTATGTGGAGGGAGAAAAAAGAACACTTATGTTTGGTTTTTTTTCCCCCTTTTTTTTTTAAAGAGCAGTGCAGACCTAGGCTGTGCAGCCAGATCTCTCCCAGTCTGGCACATGCTTTGTGTCCATCCAGTAGCTAAATTCATACCTGAGGCTAGATTACAGAATCTGGTGTTAGTTCAAAGTGACTTTGTACTGCTGCCAAACGAGGAACAGGCTCCTTGCTTATTCTCCAAATCAAAAATGCATTGTGAACAAGCAACATAACACAGAATTAGAGTTGCATGGTTTAAACATTAAACAGCCAGCAGAACCAAAGGGAAAGATTTCTGTGTCTGCATTAGCCCTAAGCCAGGCTATTTCTATTACCATTTTTCCAGCTAGACATGCAGCTTATGCCCAGTGCTTGCTCTTGATGAAAGCAGTGACTTTTTTGTGGTGTGGGGGGCAAATGGAGCCTCTAAATGAACTGGTATGAAGAAGTGCCAGCTGGACTATAAACCTCCCCAGTGCATCTGGGCTAATTTTCAGCTTGAACTGACCTAAAACCATTTCACAGAATGAGGGAAGTCCTGAGATGGTGTGGCTGGACACAGGGGCTGTGGCCTGGCTTCCTCAGGTAGATGATTGTGATGTTTGGCTGATTGAGCCCAAAGGATGTGTGCAGCTCTGCTGCAAGCTACAGAAACCTTTTCCCCTGGTTAAACAGATATATTTTGGAGGTATTGGAACACAATAAGTCATGGCTCTCTGGTGATCACTGCTGCATCTTCCTCCCATTCCTGTTTTATAGCAGAGCTGAGTCTGGCAGGAAGGTTGATTTGAGTCTGTCAAAACCAGCAAAGACCAAAACTGCCCTTCAGGGCCTTGAGTGCACTGAATTGCCCTAATGTGTTAGCACAACCTGTGACACTGGCAGCTCTGAAGTATTTCAGGTTTTTAGCAGTGAGTAGCCAGCCCTGCCCATGAGCTGTTTAACATGCTTCTGAGACATGTGGGCTGTAAATTGATTTAAGGAGCTCGAGCCACAGACTGTCCATCTCTCCCCAGCCACTGTAAATGCTTGTTGAAGTATGCAGCCTATAGATTTGCAGCTGAAACAGTTGTGAGAGCTGCTCAAGAAAAGCCAAGAGCACATGCCTCTGTTTGGCATACAGAGCCAAAGGTTCCACTTCACTGTTATTTGCAGTTCTTATGGCAGGTTCAGCCTCTGTGGGTTTGACAAACTCATGGCTTAAGATTCCTGATTAATGGCCCAAGAAATAAAGCCTGTGGGTTTTTCCTGTGTTTTATTCCACACTGCTTAATTCTCATTTGGAGCAGATTTTTTTTTTTTCCTCTTGGGAGGGGTAGGGAGGGCAGAGAAGTCCCTGGGAAAGGGATAGCTACTGAAGCTTGTGGGGTTTGCTCATGGATAATACTGCAGGACTGCAGTGTGGGGAATGTAAATCCCTTCAGGAAAGCAGCAGGCAGTGCTGGGCTGATGCAGAGGTTTTCTATCAAATCTGGAGCTTCCAAAACCTGGAAGCTCTCTGTGAAAAAGCTATAAGAACATTTTTTTTTTAATGTTATCTACTGTTCTACTTTAACTTCTGTAAACACCCAGAAAAAAACCCAAAGAACCTTAACTAACAAACCCCCTCCCCAAACTGTCATCAGGTAACATGACACAAATGCAGAGCATGGAAACTTCTATGCCAACACTTAATACTGAGCAAAGTTAGAAGCTACTGCAGAGGGGGTGTCCTGTAATGGAAAATGTTATGCAAGATGAGCTAGAGGAGAAGCTGCCCCTGGTATGTGAAACTGCAAAGCCAGGGCTGCCTTGTTTTCCTTCTGCCTTTCCACCTAAGCTGTATAAGCAGCATCTGCACCAAGGTTATTTTTGCATTAAATTTCAAACTTGAGGTAGAATTTACAAGCTGGTAAATTCTGGTTGAGTGTCTGAGCTTTTTTTTTAAATTATAAATACACATGCTTTCAAGTAGGATCTTTCAAATTTAATGCTGGGGGAATCATTCATACTCAGATACTGGGAAAAATACATTTTTTTTCTCTGAACCAGTATGTAAAATGTCAGCTCTGAGTCCCTGACTTTGCCTAACCAGGAATTGCTCTGAAAGGATGGTCTCAAGTTTGGCTTTTTGTTGGTTTTTTTAACCTCCAGTCCAGAAAGAGGAAGATTGAGGGAGACTTTGTAGCCTGTTTTTCTGGCATAGCAGCCTATGCTATCAACCTCATCAGCTCTTGACTGTGAATCCTGACAAACTAAACAATCCAGGGCTCAGGGATGCCCTGATCCTTTCTGCTTCTCCCTCAGCAGTTCCCTTCACCACTGGACAATCTGCCTGTGGAGAAGGTGGTTCAGGAGCAGCTGATGAGGAAAAAGAGGTCCTGGGGTAGAGTGGAGGGGCTGTTTTATCTGCCAGAGAATCTGAACAGGCTCTCAGCTGCCCTGCCTCTCACTTCTGCCTTTCTTTCCCCTCTCCACCACAGAAGATGACATAATTTCTCTACAAAATGCCACAGTGGCCACTTTTTCCAGGCCAGCTCCTTCTGGGAATTTTTAGACCTAGTTTGAAGACTCATAAAGGTCCCATTACTCTTCTAATTAGGAAATAAAGAAGGCTCATTATTTTGTCAGGGGCAAAGGACTTTAAACCTTTTAAGCAATTATTTCCATGCTGAAATACTACCCAGAATTGTGAAATCAAAATGGAAGCCAAGGAGATTAAGATCCCAACAACTGGTTTGACATGAGAGAGAAGGGGGGAGAAACCCCCAAGATTTGATTGCCCCTTTTGCACTAATCCTTCTTGCCAGAATGTAAAAACTCCCAAACATCTGGCAGGGTTTGGGTTAGCAAGAGTGAATGAAGGAATTCAGACACACACGAAGGGTTGCAACAAGGAGAAGATTATTTGTAGAAACTGGATGTGCAAAATCCCCTGTGCCTACAAACTGGGAAGGAGAGGAGTAAGAAAACAATGACCTAAATTTGCCAAAATATTCACATTTTAGGAGTTGAGGAGTACAGATCTTGCTTAATATCCAAGCTTTCCCACTTGATTTCTATACTTCACTAGGTAAGTCTGGCTTTCTCTTGCTGTGTCTGAGCCCAGTGAATTGTGCAGAGCTGCAGTGACCCTTCCTTATTTGAAGGACACAGGAGAATGTAGAAAGGGGTAAAAAAATCTGCAGGAGGTCTCCAAGCCTAGCTGTCAGCTTGCTTCTTGATTTTATTTTTTTTTTTTGGTGCATCTTCTAGTTAAAAAAGGAACTGATTTAAAATCAGCATAATAAACTGGTATATCACTGACAATCAGTTTCAAGAACAAGGCCTCCCAGTTTCCTATCTAATAAATATGAATGAATTAATTAATTCTAATTAATATTTGGGGGTGAAAATGGCTTTTTTGGCCAGCCACTTCACAGTGCGAGCTGCACAAAAAGACTCTGTGCATGTGTTTAAGAGAACATGGTGTAGAAACTGCTGCCCACCAAAATCTGGAGCTCTTTAATCCAGGAAAGGTTTGCACTTGTCCCTGGTTCTGTGTAACTCCAGTACCTCCATGCACTTTGGGGACTCCTCCTGGGGTCTGCACTGAAGACAAACAGGACTGGAGGTGACAGAGGAGGAGGAGCAGGCACAGTGAGGATGAGGATGGTGGATGGGACACAACAAACACTGGAGATGTTCAGGGTGCTGATCTTTGCCTGGGCAGGATGAACCTTTTCACAAGAGCTAAATAAGGTTTGTGTTGCTCTCCTGAATGAAGGCTGCTCCTCAAAGTGAGTTTTAAAATACATCACCTTCATGACCTGGATGTGCTGTTGATTTAACAGGAGGAGGATACTGTATGTAGAGAATTTGAATTAGTGCTCTCAGCAATTATGTTTGTGTGAATGTTTTATAAGGAGGGAGTTCTATCTGAAAATATCCTCAGAGGACTCCATGCACAGGGGAAAGGGAAGACAAAAATCTAGATTTCCTTTTTCTTTGGAATATTCTGCATATTCAGAAGAGGGAATGTGTCTTAAAACAACAGGGAGAGTTCAGTTCCTCAGAGTTTTAAAATCCTTCATCACTCACTACTGTCCCACTTGATTTATGCTGCCTAAGGTGGGCCAGCCACACTTGAGCACTACAATAGCCAAATACATAATAAAAAGCTAACAAAGCCATAAAAACTTTACACAGAGGATGTGACCAGCATAAACAGCTCACAACATGTGCCTAATGCACAGTAAAGGTGTCTGTGGAGCAGACATTGCAGTCATTGTTTAAAAAAAAAAAAAAAGAAATCTTGTGTTATACTCCACAGTCTCAATGTGTAATAGTTCTGACCCTGGTTATGTGCTGGGATCCAGCAGAACAAACCCGTTTTGCACCAAAATTGTGGAATGTTTCCATTTTGGCACAAAGTGCTGTTTGGAGGGGACAGGCAGCGTTGCTGAGGTACAGGGGTGTGGGAGAGACTGATTCAAGTCTCTGCTCCCTTCCTGCAGGTCCCAGTTTTCCTGCCCAGATTCCTCCTGAATAATTAGGGGCTGGAGTGGACTTCAGGTCAGGGTCAGTGGTTTGCTTCTGCTGTAGAACAGGGGAAACCCAACAACATGAAATGGAAATAAAAATGTAAGCTTCAATGAATGAAGTGATAACTCCTTTGAGAACTACCCTTTTGTGCTCATTCTCACTGAGATTTATTACATGATCATGCCTTCACCCCTTCCTTTCAACACCCCTGGCTGAAGATGAGCTGTTTGTGTGTCTGGGCAGCACAAAAGCCTCCACAGGGGAATGAGCCCCATTCTGCAGTGTGATCTCTTTACTCATGTGAGCAAAGCCTGCTGGCTTGTGGGGTCTGCTGGGGTTCTCTGTTGGGATTCTGGAAACTGAGAGTTTTGGGCTTTCTGTGCTAAAAGGTGCTGACCCTCAAGCAAACACTGCATTTGACCTGAGGCTGTGGAACAGGCTCCCGAAATTGAGTGACAGCACTGGGGTTGTGGGTGTGTAGTTTGAATAGAAGTGTGTGATATCACAGGGTGAAAAACTTAGAATTTAAGGTTTTAGTGTACAGTAATATATGTGAAGCAATATGGAGGATTTAAGGCATTGTCTAAGTCTTCCTTCTTCACCTTCTTCTTCGTGGTTTTGAGTGTTTGTTTTCTAATTGGGTGAAAAAGGTCCACATTGCAGGCCTTGGGTGGTCAGTTATTAGGTTAAGAGTATAAATAATATAGGTGTTATTTTGTTATTGGATAGTTTATGCTTAAAAGACCTTGGAAAGAGTTAGATGTACTCGATTTTCTACCTTTTTAGAGCTCGCAACTCGTGAGCATGTGATACAGATAAAAATTAATAAACACTGAGCCTGAACACAAAACTGCAACTCCTGTGTATTAATCCTGGCTCTAACACGAAGAAAAAGAAGATAAGAAACCAACAGTTCTCTAGGAAATATTCACTGGGTGGGCTTGGTTTTTGAGCAAGCTGGCTTTGGTGAGGTGTGAGGTCTGGAGTGTTTGACACCTCGTTAAGGGCTGCAGGATTGCTGTGTCTCTGGTGACAGTGCTGTACACAGAATATCCTCAGCCTGGTTTGGGCTGCAGAGGTCTCTGTGGAGAAGGAGATGCAGTGGCTGAGTACTGATGGCAGCAGGAATAAAGTTCATTTTTTTTCTACACTTTATAAAGTAAAGCTTGGCTATAGAAAAAGGAAGGGTTTGGAAATTGCCTGACTTGACTGATTTATTCTTGTTGTGTGTGGGTCCTTAAGGCTGTGTCTGTAAACACTATCTTGTGTCCATCAGAGATGCTGCCAACACCACCTTGTATAGCTAATTAATTCTCAGTAATGGACCTGCAGTCTTACACATCCAGCTGCCCCCTTGAGCTTCAGCGGCCTGCTGACCTTTGCACTAATTATTTCTGGGTGATGTTCACATTTCTTGAGGCATGGGCAGCCTTTCAGCAAATTTCTGGGGTTCAGGGTGTGTGTCCCATCTCCCTTCGGGGGAGCCATGGCTCTGACAGGGAGTTTCCTCCCCTTTTATCCAGACTCCTCTCTCTTTTTCGTGCTATTTCCAGCTCCCTGCTCTTGTTGTCTGGCCTGCTGTTCTGTCCTGTTGAGACTGTGTGATCAAGGAAGGGTGAAAGCAAGAAACATGGGTATATTGCAAAGGAATTTTCAAACCTGTGGTACACTGCACTCACGGGCACAGCTCGTGAAAAACAGAAAAAAGCAAATACTGCTTTGCAAGCCTGGGCTTATTTTCCTCCTGCCACCTCACAGGCTCCTCCAGGGAGTGCATCCACCTCCTTTCTCTTTCCTCTTTATCCTGGTTTCTGGTAGTGGTTTCTCTTTTAACAGCTCTAGGGGCTTTTCTCCTCATCTCTTCTGAGGGCTGGTCATGCTTAGCTTGCTCCTCTTCCCTGGAGTTTTGCCAATACTGAGTTAATCTGCAGGCCAGCAGATTTTCTGGGGCAGGGACAGGAGGGCAGGAGATTTTGACAGCTGCTGTTGTTCTCTAAAGTCTCAATTCCTGGGCCATCTGCACCTGCTGTGCACCTTTCCACAGATGCTGGGTGAATTCCTGTGCCTGTGCTGCTGCTCACATCATGACAGCAGTGGAATGGACAGAAGGACAATTAACATCTAGGAGATTTCTCCTGCAGTCTTAGTAAAAGTTCAGATTTTGTAAATGTCTTATTCTACCCATGCATTCCTGACCTTATCATATATAAATTTAATATCCTTAATTGCCAGATAAGCTCAAAAAGGATTAGGAGTTGTCCTTGTTGGTGGGAACCTTGAAAATCCTGTTTGGATCTGAGCGTGGTGGGAAAAGATACCCAACTTTAAACAGGTGTGATCCATGGGGGCACATAAAATATAGCTAAAGTGAGCAGAATTTATATAATACCAGAAATTTCAACATAGCAGGATGGTAGAACAAATGATACAGGAAAATTGTGAGATGGCTTGATGATTGAACTATCCAATACTTGGACTAGTGGAGCAAATTATTTATTTTTTTGTATTTCTGCACTCCTTCAACTGCTATTTATATCTCAGAGAAAAACAGGCAAGGTCTGGAGAGAGATGTTGTAAGGCTGGGTTTGTTTGGGGGTGGGTTTTGAGAAGTTTGCTTACAGGACATGGAAGGCAGGCATGGTTTTTGGTGAAAGAATTAAAAAATATCTGACCTTTTCAAAATGGAAATGCTTCTGTGTGAGTCAAGGCCTCTGTGATGGCATTGCCTTGCAGCTGAGGGAAGTACAGCCATCTGGGTTGTTTTTGTTTTGTTCCTCAAACCAGCCTCTCATGTGATACTTTCTGAAAGCTGCCAAATCCTCCCAAACCTTGGGTGGCCTGGGCCTGAAACAATAAGTGGTCCAATTTCCCCTACTTTTGCAGTATGTAACCACCAATATATTTTTATTCCTGATTAAATCTGGACAGCGTTTATAGAAAATACCCTTCCCCTTGGAGAAAATGAATCAAAATGCCTTTTACTAATCCCTTTGAGCCATATGAAGTTGAAGTTCCTAAGACAGAACTTGTACTGTAGGAATTTCCTAATCCATCACAACTAATCTGGAAGATAAGATGTAAAAGCAACAGGGAAATTGGTCACTGTGTCAAAAAGCTGAAGCTAAAAATTTTTCTGGATATTTCTCTGTGCTTCTTCACACATCCTTAATGGCTGCCAAGAGACCATAATAGAAAACAATGAATGAATGAATGATATCATTTCAGGAGCTGAAATTTGTTCTGTCAGAGTCTGTCTTTATAGATTTGCTGAATATCACTGGACTGTATTTCAGAAGAGTTACTTTTTGGGGTTTTTTTTTGTTAAATGTTATTGAAGGGGTTCTGACATCAGTTGTTGCACATTATTGGAGCATTCATTTCTATTTCTGAGACTTTATAATAAAGTTCAGTGAAGAATTAGAAGAGATGTCACTTGACATTGTCAAGAGAAGGTATACATGCAACTTCACTGGAATTTTTTTTCCCCTTCCAATTAAATAATGAACTCAAGGAGAGTTCTGAAATGTTGGAATTTCCCACGAGACAGGAATTTGGGGCTCTGACCACCCCAGTGAATGGCCTGAATAGAATTTTGCCTGTTCATAGTGATGTCTTGGGAAGGCTGACCTGGAACAGAGACTGGACACAGCTGGAGAATAAAGCTGGGATTTATTGAAAGGCCTTTAGAGTACACCTTGGGGAGGACAGGGCCTGGCCAGGGCTACACCCAAGGTGGACCCAAAATGGTCACAAAATGGACAAATGGTCACCAGGTCTGACATTTTTATAAGTTTTGGTCCATTTGCATCTTGGGGTTTAATTGTCCAATTCCAGCTGCAGGCTGTGAGGTCCCATCCTTCTTGTTCCTCCCTCCAGCCCACCCTTGTTTGTGCTTTTGGGCTGAAAGTTGTCCTTGGTGTGCAGCAGGAAGAGGATTTGTTTTGTCTCCCTGCTCTGTGAAGAGAGTTTACCAGCATTTAATATGATGCTCAAAACTACATCCCTGGGCAGCACAGAACCTGAAAATATGAAAATGAAAATGTAAGGCATCATTTCTCCCCTTTAGAGGCTTGACAAGGCCTTTTCCTTGTCTCTCTCTTCTAAATATCTACTAATAATAGGTATTCAATAACAGATAAATATCTAATAGTTAACAACTACCAACAATAAACATCTAACAATAGATAAATATCTAATAACAGTAAAATCTAACATCAGTAAATATCTAATAAAGCATCAATAGCACTGTGCAGATTGTGTTCAGTGTGGCCCAGGTGGGGATGGAGCTGTGGGAGGGAGAGGGAGACTTCCCTGCATGGCTTGGTTTCATGGGGGGCTCAGGGTCTGTCAGACACGGGGCTGGTGATTCCCTGGAGGGTGGTGGATTTATCCAGGGTCTAATCAGAAATGGGAAGTGTTGCCTGTCGGGCCAGGAAGGGATTTAAACAACCTGTTTTTCTGATATTTGATTGGCATGCATCTGTATATGAAAAATCTGAGTGATTTCGAGGAAGCATTCAATTGTATTTAACTGCTCAGAAGCCAAATTAAATAAACTGAGTGGCTTTTTTTTTTAAATCAAATATGGAATAGTTAAGACTTGTTTTGAATATTAAAAGTTGGCAACTAAATGCAGGAGTGTGTTTCTGACCCACTATCAGTTTGAAGTCTTTTTAAAAGCTAAGGACACTTCTTAGAAAACCTATCAAATATGACCTTTTTTTCCCCTCTCTGTTTCGTTATGCGGTGTCACAGTGTGCTAAACTCTAGAAAAAGTCAAATTTGTGATACTTCTAATGAATTGAAAATGCTAAAAGTTGACAACTAAATGCAGGAGTCTGTTTCTGACTGATTATCAACTTAAAGCCTCTTTAAAAGCTAAGGACTCTTCTTAGAAAACCTGTCAAATATGACTTTTTTTTCTTCTTTGTTTTGCTGTGTGGTATCAGAGTGTGCTAGACTCTAGAAAAAGTCAAATTTGTCATATTTCTTCTAATGAATGCAAACAATAGCTATTAGCTAGGAATTCAACAGGCATCCTGACACTCAGAAGCAGCTCTGACTCAAGGCATGTGTATGTTTATCCTGATGGTTATAAAATCATACGTGGTAGATGCTGGCAAGGACATCCCTTCCCTTTACCCAAAAGCATTCAGCAGTGGTGAAAAGACTTTTGTCAAGGCAGGCATAATTCTTTCCATATTTGTGCTTTTTTTAAAAAAGGAGTTCACTGATTATTTTTTTTATCTATGAATGCTGTCTCTGTGGCTGAAAATAATAAAGATGTTAACCATGAGCCACTGGTGACTGGTTTATATCATCAGGATCTACACTTGCAGCACTGGGAATTGCTGCTGATGACTTGTGAGAGTGAGTTCTGGAAGTGAGATGAGTGTGGGGGTGGGGCTGCCTCAATAAAGGGTAGAATATGATAATCTAGAGAGTTTCATGGAAGAATGAGTTATTTTCTTTATAGGAAAATGTAGTGGATCCTCAACCAAATGTTCTCAAAGATGTCTTTTCGATGTAGCACTCAGGGCTTATGAGACTGTAATACAGATAAAAATTAACCAACATCTAAGTCCAAACACAAAATACCATCTCAAAAATTGAATCCTAACTCTAGGAAAAAAAAAAAAAAAGATTAAAAGCAACAGTGGGGCAGGCAGCAACTGCCCAGCATAGGAGTGCTCAGAGAGTGGCACAGAGCTGCAGCTTGTCCTGAGCTGGGCAAACACAGCTCTGCCCTTTGTGTGTGAGAGCAGAGACTGGGTGCTCTCACCTCTGCCCCTCTTCACTGTCCTGTTCTCCCTTGTGCTGTCTCTGTTGAGATTTATCACACTGACACACAGGATGAGCTGAATATCTGAACACTGTGGGTCTAAGCTGGATGTGCATGGATCTCTTCAGTTCCTTCTTTTCAGCCTTTAAAAAGGGAGCAGGACTCTTTGCTTCCTATTCTGTATTTCACCTGTAGGGCATGGAAATGCAACACTCTACAGAAAGAATTCAGCTTCTCTCTGTAGATGTGCAGCGTGACCTAGAGTGAATAGAGAATATATGACATATGAATAAAATAAAGCATGAGCTGGGTGTGAAGTGGTGACTGTATTCACATTGTTCCCCTCAGGCAGTGACAAAACATGGACAGTAATAAATTCACTTTTTGAAGCAAATACTGGCAGAATGAGGTATTCCTGCCAGCAGCTACCTCTACTTTATTTTGTTGAGTAAATTACAACCTTCAGGTTCTTGAGGTGACTTTCTCTCTCCATGGCTTGCCCTCCTTAGTGTTGTGGCCCTGGAGAACTGTTGAATTCTGTTAGAGCAGCCAGAGCTGCACAGGAGACCTAAACGAAGATCACAAGTATTGTTTGCAAACATGGGCATGTGTAGGAATTAAATGGGCTTTGCCCATGAAACTTGTGGTGTTTTTCATTAGAGTCCAAGTTAATGACCTTGCCCTAACCTCTGCTCACTGCCTGGGCCAAGCTGCTGGAGCTGAATAGTTCATTAGCATCAGAGCACAAAGAGGGCTGGTTCTCACATTGCTGCAACAATAGGAGATGTCAGAGAATATTGATTTGATTAGGGCTGATATTTGGTCTAAGTGAGAGGAGAATCAAGGCCAAGGAAGATGCCTCACCCTCAAAATGCCTGTACCAGCAGCTGTGTCATTTGTGAGCTGGTTGCAAAAGCAGATGATGGCACCATCTTTTCTGCCTGGAAAACAATACTCGAATTAAAGCCAAATTTACAAGGAGGAGTGTGTGCTGTGCAATTGTCTGGGGCAGACACACTGATTTTTTTCCTCAAAATAAGGCCAATAGAGACAGTGTGTAAATTTTTGAGCACTGCTACTTGCATTGGGTGTAATTTTTCAGGGCTGGCAGTGGAAAATGGAGGTGTTTGGAAAACGATACACATCTGCTGTTCATGGTTTGTACTCTGTGTGAGAAGTGGGCATGTTCTTCAGAAAAGGGATTCCTGAGAGCAGAGTTCTCTTACCCTGTGTTCACCTGCAGAAAACGTGTGTAAAACTCCCATTTTTGGAAGCAGTGCAGAAGAACTCTTTTTTTACTTTTCTGCTGGTGAGTGAAGGTGCTGTGAAGTCTCTGTTCTTTGGGGGGCACTGTGTACTAATAGCTAGGCTTAGTTTTGTAGTGGAAAAGTGCAGGTATACTCTTTTCTTTGGAATTTGGGCCACTATGTTGTTTGTTTTGCTATTAGTCAGGTAAAGTCGCTGTGTCCATGCTTCATCCTTTCTTGTTGTGGGTAAAATATCTTTTTCCAGTGGGTTTTTGGATGATTTTTTTGTTTGTTTGTTTTGATCTTTTACAGTGTATAAATGTGCTTTGCACATATTTAGCTGTGTAAACTGAGAGAAATAAAATACCTCACCTAGCAGAAATGGGTAAATACACCACACCAAAATGAATGGCAAAGAGGCATAATTATATGCCAAATTTATAATTACTTTAATCCAAGGTGAGGAAGTGCTGCTCATGGAAATACTTGACTAAATCCTACTCTCAGGGTGCTGGGTAAGTCTCTTCCCTGTAGCCTGGGGGGGCCTTTCTTCCCCAATACCTTTAGGAAAGCTGAAAACTGGTACCATCTTTTGCCCTGCACTCATTTTTGTGGACTAATGCATGACACACTTTTTGATCCCTGCACCTTAGACAAGATCCATTGTTTTTTCACTGATTCCTTTCATTAACACTCTGAAGAATTGTATTGCTTTGCAGGTAGAAACAGAATAAGAATCCAGAATGAAACAGAGCACAGTCCTTGCCATTCCTGGGGGGTTTGGGGCACTTGGAGTGAGAGGCTTAACTCCCTGGGGATGTGCTAAAAATCCATGCTGGGAACAGCTCCTTGCAGGGCTCTGACTCTTCCACTGGATATGAAAGAGTCCCAGGCAGACTGAGGCTGGAATTTGTGTTAGGAAGTGCACCCTTCTCACTACTTTACATTCTAGTCCTTGTTAATGTGTTTAAGCAGCACTAAGGTTTTTTTTTTTTATTTTTAGCTGACTGACACTGCACTGCACACAGCCCTGTGTTTGAAGAGACGCTCGTATTTCTCTGCTCTCTTTTGTGGTAGTTTTTACATCCTCTTTGAGCATGCTGGTGGCTTTGAAGTCCTATATTGCACTGTGCTGTTTCAGGCCAAAAGATACTGCCTGGAGCAGCATGTGTAAAATTTTCCTAAAAAGTTACCTCTGCCTGTTGAACATAGAAGCAGCTTGTCTGTGCCCTGGAGGTAATTATGAGGATGATCAAATCTGCTCGTGGTGTGTGGGCTTCTCCCTGGTGCCCTCAGCAGCAATTCCCCCCCTGCCACAGCTGCCAGCTGGGTGGCTGGCTCACAAATCTCAGCTTCCTCACCTTGGTGGCAGGGGGCCACAGCTGTGAGCCCCAGCAGCTGGGCTGGAGCCTGCCTGGCTGAGATGGGGCTGATTTCAGATGAGCTGTGGAAATGGCACAGCCATGGCATCACTTAGAAACCCACCCACACTGTGCTCTCTTTGTGCTGTGAGGAGGTTGTGATGCCTTAACTTTTAGTTTTCATATTTTCACATTCTGTGCTGCCCAGGGGTGCAGTTCTGAGCTCACAGTCAGTGTCACTCAGCTCTGCACACAGCAGGGACACAAAACAAATCCTTTTCCTGCTGCACACCAAGGACAACTTTCAGGCCCAAAAGCACAAACAAGGGTGGGCTGGAGGGAGGAACAAGAAGGATGGGACCTCACAACCTGCAGTTGGAATTGGACAATTAAACCCCAAGATGAAAATGGACCAAAACTTATAAAAATGTGAGACCTTGTGACCATTTTGTGTCCATTTTGTGACCATTTTGGGTCCACCTTGGGTGTAGCCCTGGCCAGGCCCTGTCCTGCCCAAGGTGGCTCCTGGAGGCCTTTCAATAAATCCCTGCTTTATTCTCCAGCTGTGTCCAGTCTCTGTTCCAGGTCAGCCTTCCCAAGGCATCAGTAGGAGAAAATTTGCAGAGCCAAAGCCTACAAACTCTCTCTGCTCTGGCCTGGAGTGACAGAGGAGTGACAGCCTGGGGTGCACGGCACATCTCCTGCCTGCTGCCCCTCACAGGAGGGACAAAGCAAAGTCTGTGGAGAGCCCAAGTGTAGGCTGATGAACCATCTCCTCAACTACTCCTGGTGCTGACTTTTCTCTGGGTGTGCTCCTCATCCAACCCAGTTCCTGAGCTAATTGTGTCCCCTGGGGGCCAGGGGAGGTTTAGTCCTCCTTCCTTCCATCTGAGCAAATGACACAGGTGTCACCTACCCTACTATAGGCAACAAGGCCTCCTATGAGATCTGCTTACCCTGGACATCTTGTGTAATCTCAAAAAAGTCCCCCATATCTTTGATGGTGAAGTTGCACTTGCATTCTCAAGGGCTGAAAGGGAAGGACGATGCAGTTGTGGCTGGTTTTTCAGGGGCTGTATACTCCAACACGTAGTGAGGAGCAAGAGGAGTTTGTTTAATGTTGCCAGGGAACAAATCCTATCTCTTCTCTCAAGACACAGCCCTCTTTTAGCTCCCTGCAGGGTTTACAGGGTAGGATCAAGGCTCTGCTTCTCCAGAGCAGAGCTTTGGTCTCCCCACCCAAACATGGAGCATCTGTGCTAACTGCAGGAGAGAAGCCCCTTTCTAAAGGTTTCTGTCTTTTTGCTATGAGCATTGGGACATTTCGACCTACTGTTAGCTGTGAAGACAACAACAACAACAAAAAAAGACAATTTGGGGGTGAGAGGCAAGAACCTGTTTGGTACAGATGGGAAGAATGGCCTTCTCCGTGGTGTATTTGCTCTTTATGCAAATACAAGATGCTCTTTATGCATCTTGCTGTATTGTGGGAATGTGCAGGTGTGGAGAGGTTCAGGATGTGTCTCTGGAATGGTTCAGGATGTGTCTCTGGAATGGCAGCTGAATTGAAGTGACAGTGTTGGGACAGTGCTGCTCAGCAGTGATCACCTGCACCAAAGTGTCAATTTTTCTCTTTAAGTCAAATAAAGAGAAAAATAAATTTGGAAAACTCAGTGGTAGAAATGACTTCATTTTGAAAAGCAAAATATTGTCCCTCCATAAATACCCCAAAGACTTTTTCCAGGCAGGGATCACAGCTCTGCTATCACAGCTGCTTTGGGAAGGAGATCCATCCATCTGAGCAATAACCAGCAATAACCCAAGTGGCCCCACCAGTGTCTGCTGAGCCCCAAGGGCTTTGTGGTGCCAAAATGCAAATGGTTCAGAATGTCTGTACACAGCAACCAGAGCTGCCCCCCCAGGGGGATGGTTTGCACTGTATTTCTAGATTTACCTCAGCTTTAGACTGGAAATTTTGCAGGAAAAATTGATAAACCTGCCAGAGCCCCAGTCTCGACAGAGATTTCCAGGTATTTTTAAAGTGATTCTTTTAAGGGAGAGGCTGCAGGCTGAGGGCTCCAAGAATGCACTAACAACCCAAAATGTAGAAGTGCTGTTGTGACTCTTATCAGAAGCAGTCCCACCCTTGCCCTGTGTTATCAAACTTCAGAGCTTAGCAATGAGCACTTGCAGGGCCCTTTCTTACTGTGATAAGGTCTTGATATTAAAATTGTACTTGATTTAGGGGTTTAATTTCTGCATATACTGTGTTTTTCTCCCTTACGTGTGCAGTCATAAACCAGGATTTGGGTTATTCCAGTCCCAGAAATATTTTTAGGTCTGGGCTGTGACACAAAAGGTTTCTCATTGTTAAAGCAAAGGGGAGGGTGTGGCTGGACCAGCAAGGACTGCCATGGGAGTTCCCTAAATTGTTACAACTGTGCATTTAGGCATGCTGTAACTTTATTTACAGCAGGCATTTACAGGTGCCTCCTGTCATAGGATGCAAAGGGGGGCACCCACTTGAATTTAAACTCTGCATTCTTCAAAGCTCAGGTTCCCAGTGGTATCTCCACAGGAAAACTGTGGGATCCGTGACAGTTTATTGGCTCCAAAGCTTTGAGTCGTGAAATTCCAAAGTTCCTCTCAGTGAAATTCAACTGAGAAAGAAGGACACAAGCTTTACTTTTCATGATGTAATTTCCCCAAAGCAAAATTGGGTTTTTTTTTTGGTGGAATTTTGATGGAAAGCTGACTTGGAGCACAGAGTTTGGGATGCTTTGGCAAGAGAATATCAAAGTCATGGTAGAAAATAAAAGCTGAAATACCACGAGAACCCCCAGTTGGTTTCAGCTTTAGGCAGTGTATCCCTTCCAGCTCCCTGTTGCAGTGAACACTGAGATTGAAGGGGTTGATGACTGTGCTGGAATGAGAACCTGAGGGTATTTCTAACCTTCAGTTTTCTGTTCCTTCATCCTGCTTTTTTCTTAGCCTGGATTCTTCAGCGTTTTCCATCCTGAAAATCTAGGGGATGCTAAGATCCAGGAGAGATCTGTAATTTCTTCCTGAATAATGTCACTACCTCTTTTTATTTGGTTGTGGATATGTAGGCTAATAATTTCTGTAGTTCATGGAATGACTGAGAAGGATTTTGTTCTCTCTTGTCCAGTAAATCCTGCAAAACAAAGTTACATATATGCTGTAGGTATTACTTTTAATATTTAAAATTGTTGTAGCCACATCATGGGAGCTGTCTGGCATTAGAAGAATTTCCTAAAGGGTTGTTAAAATGAAGGGGAAAAAAAGTGCCTACAAAAAACAAACACCACTTTTTGCTTTATAGAATAAAGAAGCAAAATTTAAAATGGCACTAGAATAATTATGATTTCTTGCTGTAGATCTGTATAGACTTGGCTCTCTGAATTTTTTTTTTTTGATATAAGGATTAGTTTACTGTCTGTGGACTGGATCCTTCTTGCATTACACATGTGACTAAATCTGTGGGGCCCAGTGGCCAGAAAAAGAAGGACCCAGAAAGGCATTAAAATAGTTCACCCCATTCAGCTGCAAAATCATCTTACACATAGTTTCCCCCTAACTGGTTTTGTGTATGTTATTGTCAAATGTGAATCTGCAGAACATCTCCTGGTCTGGAATCTCATTCCCTCAGAGCACTCAGCAGTTCTGCAGCCTTTCCTACTGGCTGGTGCATGTGCACCTTGGGATCTCTGTACTGGGCCGTTCTCTAGGCAATAATTTTCATCTTTATTTTCACACTCAGTTTATGATGTACTTTGTATGTTTCCATGATCAGTCTTTATCTGTTTGTCCATTTTTTAAAGATACCTGCATAATTTGCAAAGTTATCAGCAGTGTGCGATCACTGAAGCAAAACAAAGATAGAAATGAATCAAAGTTTATTGATAATATTCAAAGACAGTGCAAATATTGGTCATGTTAAGGACATGTAGGACTATTCTCATAGTAAATGAGGCAGGTTTAATGCCTAGATGAATAGCTGTAGAGCTACAAACCTGTGTATCCAACTCATCCAGCTTCCCAAGGATTATCATCAAAGTTTTGAATCTCTTTAAAAGTTATTTTTCAGGACATGGCCATTCTATCTGTGCCTTCTATTGTGCTGTTGGAAATGGAATCAGGCTGTGAAGCCTGCCAACTCATCTTTCATGTGCCTTTCCCACTGGTGTGTCTCTCTCTCTGCAGAATCAAGCTTGCACAGCAGAGTGTTTCTGTTGCCTTTTACATGTGGTCCTCGTTAAAAAAAAAAAAAAAAGTACAATGAAGTTTAGCTGCGGTGAAAAAATCATTTATTTGATTGAAAAAAAAAAAAAAAAGCTGGTGCAAAAAAGTAAATATGTTTACTGTATCCCTTTCCATTCAGAGCATTTCTTCCCTTTAAACCCCGCTGGTGCTCGACAAGACAAGCCTCTTTCCCCCAAGATTAACATTTCTTATGATCGTTCCTGACAGAGGATTTACTTTCGGAGGCCCTGCTAAGGATAACCAAAAAAGGGCATGCAGCAAGACACTCTTGGCAGCTCGCGCGGGTTTTTCGGAGCTTTTTTAGGTCTCGCTTTTTTCTGATGAGCGGCTTCCTGAGCATGCCTGGGGAATGACAGGCATCTGTGCGAGGCAGGGCTGAGCCCACCTTGGCTTGAGCGCAGCCATTGGCGGGATAAATTCGGGGACAATGCATTCCGCCGCCCGCCAATTGTAAACATCAAGGGGATGTGTATCCACTTAGCGTGGACTTTTGGGAGGGGCCAAGGGAAAAGCTGTGCTTTTATTGAATAGGGCTCTGTGTGTGTGTGTGTGTGTGTGTGTGCGGGGCTGCGTTCCTGCCCCCCGAGCAGCCCAGTTTATTCGTTTCCTTCCTGCTCGCTGAGAACTTTGCAGCCGGAGGTAAGGGAAGGCTTTGCGGGACGGGTTTGGTCGGGAGATGATGACCGCCTTTTTGCCTTGCAGATGAAGGCAGCACTAAGGGACTGTCCGGGATTATTTTTGCTTTCCCCTCTCCCTCTCTGTGCATCCCCGCCGCTCCTTTCCAGATGTTGAACTAAGGGAGATCTGGGGTGGAGAGGGATGCGTGTTTGCTCACCCCTCGATGAGGAGGTGCAGGGCAGGATCTATGCCCTTTGGTGGGCTTGTTGGTGCCCACCCATCTACCCTTTCTTTTCTTTTTTTTCTTTATTTTTTTTTCTTCCCCCCTCCCTTCTCTTTTCTTTCTTTTTTAAGGTGTTATGTTGAGAACGTTGTTAGCGTGTTAATATCTGGTGAATTGCCTTCAATTTCACAATCATACGCTTTTATACAAGCACATATGCTTCTATTAAGCAATTATTTTGCTTAATATGTTAATAAGTTAACCCTTAAGGAGTTTCAGGGCAGCCTCGGGCAGTAACTGATACAGACCCAGTGCAGCTCTGGTTAATGTAAGTGATCTGATGCTGGCTGGGGCAGATGTCCCTCATGGCAGCCTTTCACAGAAGTATTGTTGACAATAGATGGCATCAGTTTTTGTTTCCAGCCTCCAACATGAGCGGCAGCTCGTTGCCAGAATGTTTCTTGTGGAGTTGTCTTTCCTGTTAAAAGTGGGGGGGGAAATAAAAAAAAAAAGTTCTTGGGTGGGACTGGAGTTGTTGGAAGTCTCTGGGTCTGGTTTTGTCAGGGTGCTGGTGGCCAGCAGGCTCCCCTTCCCCATCTCCTGTGACATGTTGGGACAGTTGGGAAGCGTTGTGCAAGGCTGATAGCAGGATGTTCTGCATGGCAGGGAATTTCTCAGGGAAAGGGCTGGGAAAATGAAGGGAGGGAGGGAGGAAGTTAGCTGCTGCTGAATGCCTGGTAGCTGCAGACACTGACCAAGCTGCTGATCTCTGGCCAGAACTGCAGGGATGGAAGAGATTTGTCTGGTGTGTCAAATGTTGTTTGGAAGAATGAGAACGTAACTGTTTTAAAATGACTTTTTTATGGGCTAGTTGTTTTCAGAGGAGAATTTCTTTTCAGAGTGTGCAGTTTTTGTACAGTTTTGCCTGAGAAGGCTTTCCCTGCTAAAAGACAGACAGGAGAATAACTTGGGAAAAGAACACATTCCCTCCTTGGCAGCAGCTCAAAGAAAATAAGGAGGCAGAGTGGGATTTTTTGTAAGAACCATGTATTTATTATAATTTGTCTATTTTAGATACCATACTGTGAATGGTTGTGTTTGTATGATTTGCCATTGGAGAACCCTCAAGAACTCTGCCTCCATTCTTTCTCTGTTTCATTAAATGTAGCAGTAAGTCCTCATCTGCACCAAGTCTCATCTTTTTCTCCTGCCATTTAGACAGGACAGGACCCTAAAACCACACACACCAAAGTCAATGAACAGACTCTTAACATAAATTACAAATGGAGGAAAACTTTTAGTCCATTTGCTTTATTAAATTGCCTGTAAGGTAAAGCAGGGCAGAACTTTTCTCAATATATTTGAAGAAATGATAGGTCTGCCCTTTTTGGGGAAGCTGCTTTGACAGGCAATCTTAATAAAACCTGCATAAATCACGATGGGAGGGAAGAAATACCAGATGAGATGTCTGCCAACAAGAGACTCAATTGAAATAATTTGTTTTTCCTGAAAACTCCTCTTTGTTGCCACTTGCAATGACAAGAGGATCCGTTCCACAGCCTTCATTCACAGGATTAGTCCTGGTGAAATCAATACCCTCATTAATGGATTCAGAGCCTGATGGATGCAAGGGGAGTCCTGTGTACTCTGAATACACTTTGACAGTGAGTGATGTAAGCATGTTTTAGGAGAATGAGGGATTTTCTACAACTCCTTCATATACTGACAGCATTATTCTGACATGGAGCAGCCTGAGAAAGGAGTCACTTCCCCTGTGCTTTTATTTGATGTCCAACACTGATACTCACAATGCAATAATGACACTGAAAAATAGGAGATTTGAAAGAAAGGTGGGGAAGGGTGTAAGTTCCTCTGTCTGGAATTAGAGGGAAAATTGAAGTGCATTTAGATGGGAAGGTTTTTTATTGATCTCATTCATGAGACACACGTGTGACACAGAGCATCTGTTCAATCCCATCCAGGATTAGGGCACAGTGCCTTAATCTGTGGATTGAGGAGAGGTGGATTCTGTCCCATGAGGATGCCAGGGAGGCTCTATCCAGAGCCTGACTGGAAATCCTCCTTGTTTCACACTTCCCTTTGCACAGCTGGAGCAGCCCTGCCCTGTGGGGAGTGATCTTTTCATTGTAGAAAAGTGAGAGCCTGCAGGGCTTCTTCCTTCCTGCAGGACAAATGGGACTTGAATGTTCTGGGGCTGTGGAAAATACTCTGATTTCTCAGTAGTTCCTTCCATGAGACCTATTCTTGTGGGCTGCCTGAGTTTTTTACTTTGTATTAAAGATCAGTGGAGTTCTCTTAACCCCTATCTGCCAAGGGTGCAGCTTGGGACATTTGAACCCAGTGTGTGAACTAAGAGGGACAGGAAACCATATAAGCCTAAGAATGAGAGGGCCAAGAGATCATAACTGTCCATCTGCAGGGCTGGTCTGGGCTCTCCTGGGTGTGGGAGAAAGCACCAAAAAAGGTAACAGGGCAAGAAGGGGAAGTGCAGTCCTGGGAGCATTTCATTGCCTTTGAGAGGAGCTTTACAGGGAGTTTGCAGGATTGGGCTCCAGGTGTACAAAGCCTGAGGCTCACAGGCCTGTGACTGCAAAGAGTGGGAGCTTGCCTTCAAAGGGAGCTTTCATTCTTTAAAAATTGTCTCCTCTTAGTAACTAACTCACCCCTGGCAGCTTGCAATGAGAGAGCTGCTGCTTTGGGAAAGGTGCATGTGCAGTTTTTTGGCTTTGTGCAGAGCTGCTGAGTGGTTAAATGGGTGAGAATGGATTTGGGGGCAGATGTACTGGAAGAAAATCACCTACCCTGCGTGTAGGCACCTCCTCTTGGGGGGCTGCTCCTGCCTGGAAGGTGTAGCTGCTGCTTGTCAAGGATGTGGCTAAGGCTGAAATTTGACTCAGAGGCATTCGAAGGTCACATCAGATCTGACCTTTCTGGATGAAACACCGAAGTCACAGGGCAGCTGAACTATATAACATCTTTTTTTCTCCTTTCCTGATGCTTTTGTACATTCAACCAACCCAGCAGGGAAGGAGGACGCTCAGTACTCTGTAATTTGGGATCCCTCCCACCCCCGGGGGAGCTTGCTCCTACATTTCTTGAAACAGATTTGATCAAGCAAAAGGGTTAGGGAATGTAAACTGTTACTTAGCTGGTGTGTCAGCTGGGTGGTTTACATCCTGCATTAAGGAACTGCTCCTTTCCATGCATTTTTCCTTTGGAGCCACCACCACAAACTGATGTCTCTTTTCCTCTTCCTGCCCCTCAAGAGGGGAAAACTCTGTCCATGAAGCATAAGGGCATCTTTTGATCAGAAAATCTTGTCTACAGCAGGGTTGAAGCCAGAAGAATTCCTTGTGGGGACTGTCCTGCTGGCTTGCAGTGAGGGCAGGACCAAATAGCTGAGGGGAGAAAAGCAGCAGTATCTTAAGCCACTGGAGTAATTTCTCCTTTGAATTCTTTCCTGTGGTCATAAATACCTGGTGAGTCACTCGATGGCCCTTGTGTCTGTTTCTCTATCTCCAAGTGAAGGATAATCTGTACCTTTCTGTATTTAGCCCCTGGGTCTGCTGGAGCTTGATTCATTAATGTTTATAAAGAACTTGCAATACCAAAATGCCAAGTTTAGGCACTGGCTAAAACCCTTTTTTTTTTTTTTTTTTTTTTTTTACTGATTTCCCAGATCATTTTAGACTTTTTTTCTTGGTGTATTCACACAGATATTCATTGGATTTCCAGATTATGGGTGTAAAACCACTGAAGCTCAGAGTATGAAGTGAAGGTGGACCAGGCTCAGTGGTGATGCTGCTGGTCATGTCTAGAGGGCATTTCCTGCGTGCTTGAAAATTGAATTGTTTGTGCTGCCTTCCTGTGAAGCTGTCATGTGTCTGCCAAAAATGCACCAAGGCAGCTTTTGCTTACAGATCCACCAGAGTGTCATCAGCTTGGAAGCAAAACTGCTCAGCAAGCTGCTGGACCTTATCTGCTTGTTCAGTCTCATGTTGATGAGAGCAGCTGAAATTGTAACCCCTGGGGCCAGGCCAAGCTGCCAGTGGGGAAAAATATTAAGGAAAGATTTCAGGCAATGGAAACATGACATGTTTCCACACCCTCTTGTGTACAGAATACAAATAAAGAGCATTTTTCCCCTTGAGATTTGCTGTGGAGGGTGTGAAGCAAAGTGGAACCCACCCAGTTTGCACATTTTCTGGTTTGTGGCCTTAAATGGACAAAAAAAAAAAATCTTTGGAATTTAGCTCATAGAAGGGTTATAAATAGATTGGTGGAGATAAAGCTTTGCTGTAAATGCTCTGGTTTGGGATCTATTCAGAAGGGTAACTTCGTAGGCCAACAGATATGATGAGGAAAGGTATTGCTAAATACCTTTAATAAAAGAAATTTTTACCTTTAATAAAAGAAATTTTTACCTGTAATAAAATAAATTTTTACCTTTAATAGATTGCAGGAAGACAGTGCCACTGCACATACATTTACACGTGACCTTCCCAATCTTCCCCTCAAGCATGTGGAGACTGAGGGGTGTGGAAATCACTGTGTCCCTTCTGAAAATTAAATAACTTGGGGTAAGGAAGAGGTTCATGATTTGTTAAATGGCCAAGGGAGACTGAACCTGTGATAGCTTTGTAAACAAAGGGCCTGAGATTTGCTGGCAGCTTGTTTTGTGTCGTTGTCCAAAGGAGCTGGGTTTGCCCAGGGAGGAGCAGAGCAGGGCTGGACAAACCCTCATCCTCCTGCAGAAGTCAAGGTTGGATCCTTGTGCCCATTGGATTCCCCTCATTTTCAAAAGCAGCTCTGCTCAAATGAAGCAGTCTGTGATTGCGCCATTGTTTGTTTCTTATTTGCAAGGCTTTGATGTTCCCTCTTGTCTTTCTGACAGCCACAGGGCATGTTACTACCCTTTTCCCACTTCATTCTTCCCTTTGACACTGAGCTCTCTAATGGTGAAATGGCCCTCACTCGATTTTTTTTTTTCCCCCCTTGAGCCACAACTGTTCATCCTGGTAAAATCTTTCATCTCAGATGCACAAAGGCATGACCTTTTATAATTATAATCCCTCTCAATTTCTAGCAGTGCTAGAGTGACAGCCCAGGCCATTGCCTTCTGATATCAGCTGCTGTGCTGAGGACAATTCCTGCTCAGTCTGAGCAGGTTCAGCTGCAGATGGAGGAGGCAAAGGACTTTATCTGCACCTTCCTAATGACCTGGTGCATAACCTCATTTCTCTCAGCAATTTCAACAGTCATTGAGCTGGGGAGAATTTGCCTTGGCTCTGGCCTAGTTAAAACTCTTTTCCTTTGGAAAAGAAATTCCAAGAGCTTGGCTGCAATAAGTGGGCTGGAGAAATGTTTGGTCAGCTGTCATTTACCTGCACAGCTTAACCTGCAGGATGTCTCCAGTCAGCATCACTTTGAAGGGCTGCAGAGAGGAGAGAGAGGTTCTGCTGCTTGGTTTGGCTTTGGGAACAGCATTTCCCCATGTGCAGAGCCACACCCCTGCCATGAAAATGGGGAGTTTCATTCAGATGTCTGATAAGCCACAGCTGTTGCTTTGCCACTTCAAACAGAACTCGGGTTATAAAGACTGAAGTGCAGCATTTTAATTGCTGTAAATATGAACAAGAGAGTTTAGGCAATCCAGATGACACAGAGCCAAGCATTTCTGTGGCTAATGTATATTATACTGACAAAAGCTGGCCAGCTGAGAATTTCCCTACTGCTGTCCCAGTAATTTAAAACACCACTAATCTCTTTTCTGCTGAATTGCTTGAAAATGAGGGAGAACCTGGGCATTAGCTGGCCTGGATCTGAACTTTATTTCAGTAGCTGTACTGGGATACATTTAGTGGTGGAAATGATACTGAGGGTTTTTTTTAAAATATACATTGGATTGAGTCTGTTTGATTTCCTGGAGTCAGAGGAATTCAGGATTCCCTGTGAGCTGCTTGCTGTCAAGAAGCTGGACCCTTTTTGTTTGATTTTCTACACGTCCCCTGGAGGACAATGACAGCAGGAAATTGGGTCAAAAATCCCCGTAACGAGCATTCTCTGGGAAATGATATTTTGTACAAGAGAGGGCACTGCAAACCCAGGAAGGCAGGAAAATTCCACAGCTCCTCGCTCCCTGGTGATTAAAAGGCCCTGCCATGTATGGGAAAGGTCTGAGCTTCATTCACTCCAACCACAATAGTAAATGGCTTATTCACTGGACACAGTGTGCAATCAAGGAGCATATTGACAATAAAAAAGGAAAAGCAGAAACTTTTGTATGTAGTCTGCTTGCAGTTTTCTCTGCTGTGTGTTATTACAAGCTCTGTGAGCAGCATTTTTTTCCCTTGTTCCTTTATTTAGATCCCTGTAAACTTCAGTCAGTTTTGTTTGCCACTTAACCCTCCTTCTACAACCCGACACACCAGCCTATTTCCTCTCCTCCCCTGTATATAACCCAAACAAGAAAAGAACATTTCCTTTACCAGTGCATATATAAAGGTAGCTCCTTGGTCTTCAGTGCATCTAGTGTGCATTTATATGACCAAAAACTGGGATTAGTGGACAAAATCTTGTTCCCACCAGGTATAAAGCACTAACTTTAATAATTAAATGCCAGTGCTCCAGGGTCAGTGATGGGACCACATGAACGAAGTAAATATGTGTGTTTATAAATAGGGATGAGTTTTTAGGGGAGGATGGCAGTTGCAGAAGGGGGTCCCAAGTGCTCCAAGCAGCTCTCAGGGATTTTCTTTCCACCACATCAGTTTCCAAGTAGTGAAACCCTACGCAGACAACCCTGAGATGCAAAGTCACTGGGGCACAGTCGTGTTTACATTCTTGCTTTTCAGTTTATTTTGTTTGGGGATTGGTCCTCTCTGCCATCAGATTCATGGGGATAAAGCAGTTTGTGTAGCTGGATTTTATTTCTCATGGAGAAAGGCAGTTTAAGTGAGATAATGCAAGTTGTACTTTGCATGATGGAGATTTTCTGGAGCTTTTGTTGTTTGTTTTGCATTGAGTACCTTAGAAATGCATAGTTTGTGTCATATTGGTAAGTTTAGAGATTCTCTGATATCTCCTATACAGTTTTGCTGAAAACCCACATCTTGGTGGCCTGGAGAGCTGATGGAATCAATTGGATTTCCCAGACTACACCTCATTCCACACTACACTCATGTTTTGAGGTCACATTTTGACATGGGTGTTTTAATCAGCCACAGGACAGGTTTTGAATTTTGCTGGATTTGAAACCAGCAAATACTTTTCATCTCTGGCCAGCAGCACTTCTGAGGAGGTGGCATTTGACCATTATCACAAAGCCATGCCAGGACATGCCCACTGAGGAGCTCTGAGGTGGCCAAAAGAAGCACAGTCAAAGTTGTGGCTGTTGGGCAATGCAATAGTAGCACGTAAATAATTCTGTTTTCCAGCTCCTAGAAGGATCAGGGGCAGCCAGTTTGGAGACCGAAATAGCTACTTATCTAATCTCATTCATATTTTTTCATTCAGGATTTGGATGGTGAGAAGCTCTGCATTGTATCAGCTTTTTAAATGGCATCTGGAGCCTTTGGACAAAGTCCTTGAGTAATAATCACATTGAATGCAATAAGCGTTATTACATGGTCAAAAATGCTTTTCATTTCTTCTGTTTTTTACTGTCTCCACGATTCCAAAGGGAGACAGGAGATGCTTTGTTTTTCTTTTACCTCTTAAAAGAGGAAAGTGTAAATGATGCATGTTTGGGAGTAATTTTTCCCTTTGGTTTTCCCCTCCCTTACCTGATTTGTGAGCCAGTTCGGTGTTTGTGCAATCTCATTCTGGCTGTTTGTAAAGAAGCTTTGCAGGAGCTCGTGGTGTTTAACTCTGCTGCTCTACATGACCCCCCTGGTCAGCAAAGATGTTCATTGCTTCACTTGTCAAACCAAAAACTACTTAGTCATTCTTGTGCCATCTGCCATAGCCACCCAATTGCTTTACCAAAACAGGCAATTTGTTTGGTTTTTGCCTTTTTTTCCCCCTCTGTTCACTATCACCTGCAAATACATGTGAGCTCCTTTCTTGAAGTCAGTGAATAGCAAACTTACTATTAACAAGTGGGGAGGGAGTCATGATGTGTTTGCCTTTTGTGTCAGAGTAGCTGATAAAGATCAGTTCATCTCAGTGAAAAATGAAAGGAATTTACTGTATGTGTAGGAAAAATGTTTTGTTATAAATGAACTGATTGAAGTGGTGACAGGCTATGCATCTGACTTATATGACAAAATACAGTTACACACTTCTGAAAGCCTGGAGACTGGTGTGATGAACTGGAAAAAACATTATAATCTGAGCACGTTATTTCTGTCTCTCCTGTGACCCTCCAAGGCAATGGAAAGTCACTGATGGAAAGGCTGTTGGCATTAGCAGGCACAGAACTGGTTTCATTGCTCCTGGTTCCATGCTTACAGATCTCTGAGGCTGAATTTAAATAGGTACACTCAGTGTTTCCCAATTTAGAATTAAATACCAGAAGCTATAGGTGTAAAAAAAACCAAAACCCATAACCAACACCAATCTCCTCCCACAAACCCAAAAATCTGGGAAAGCCATATATAGGTCATCTTGTTCCTATCCTGTAGGCAGTGCAGGATAATTCCCCAAAGTACATTCACACGTGTTTTGTCCATAAACACCTCTGTTTATTAACAAAATACAATAAACTGTCATTTTTATTTTTTTTTTTTCAGTGAGGACTGGGATAGTTTGCTGCACTTTCTAGATTTTAGCAAGGGGAAATAGCTATCATTCTGAAATGTGTTTCTTGGCCCATGGATGTTGCTCATGTGAATTCAAGAAAAAAAAAAAAAAAAACCCTAATGAATGGAAAGTTGTAGAAGAGTTACCAGCAGCTGGTTTTATTATGGGACCATGGCTCTGACATGATCTCACACACGTTTTAAGACAAGTGTTACCTCACTGGCTTCAATGGAAATGTGAGGGAGTAAATGAAGCTAAAATCAGACAGAGACCTGGGGAGACTCTCTGGGAGAGGGTTTTAGTCTGGGAAATGTGCTTTGCATACGTATAAAATATATGGGCATATCTGCAGACTGCAGTAAATGTGTCAGGCCACCTGAGAGAATGAGGCCAAACTCTGCTTTGAGTAGCACCTGTGTAAATCCAAAAGGGACTGACTGCAGGGAAAACGTGCCAGGGAGGACCAAAGAAGTACCTGATTTTCTTTGAGTGCTAGAGTGCATTTTTCTTATTGGATTTCTCAGGTTTCCTTGATTAGATGGCTGGAAAATGCAGCAAAATTAGGCTGTTCTCAGGGAGCTTCGTGTTTTTGGCTCCTTATTTTTAACCATATCAAACCAAGTTGTGTTAATTGTGAAACCAGTTCAGACAAAAGCACCAGATATACAGTTATTCTGCCTGGGAAATACAGAAGGAAGCAGTGCAATAAGAACTGTATATTTCTTGAGACAACTCTTCAGAAATGTGTACTATTATATCTTTCAAGCTCAGCCTTCAGCTCAGCTAAATCTTGCAAAATTGGAGGAAGGTGGCTGTGCTCTATTGAAAGTGTAGCTATGGTCTCAAAAAGGCTGAAGAATTTTAAAACTTCATCATGTCCAGTAGAGGTGGAAGGATATTTTGGGTTAAGAGGGATATTTTGGTGCCACAGCCACACTCTGCAGCTGTGAGATGGGCTTTGCTGGTTTTCTGGCTGTGAGGAAATGCAGTTGAAGATGTGACAGGTATTGGTTAAGAGTGAATAAAGGACACAGGAGAGGGATTTGCTGTCTTGGTTTGTTGCTCTCATGTTTTGGTAGCCCTGCTTGCTGCTGTCCTGTACAGCAGCACCTGAGGTGATGCCTTAAGTTTTAGCTTTCATATTTTCAGATTCTGTGCTGCCTAGGGGTGTAGTTTTGAGCCTCATATTAAGTGCTGGTGAGCTCTCCTCACAGAGCAGGGACACGAAACAAATCCTTTTCCTGCTGCACACCAAGGACAACTGGGACAAGTTTTCAGGCCCAAAAGCACAAACAAGGGTGGGCTGGAGGGAGGAACAAGCAGGATGGCACCTCACAACCTGGAGCTGGAACTGGACAATTAAACCCCAAGATGCAAATGGACCAAAACTTATAAAAGTGTGAGACCTTGTGACCATTTTGGGTCCACCTTGGGTGTAGCCCTGGCCAGGCTCCTGTCCTGCTCAAGGTGGATCCTGGAGGCCTTTCAATAAATCCCTGCTTTATTCTCCAGCTGTGTCCAGTTTCTGTTCCAGGCCAGCCTTCCCAAGGCATCAGAGCTACAGGCACACCTGCAATTACAGCCAGCAGCCTCTTCACTGTGAGCTTTGAAATGTTGTGTTTTAGGTGCAGAGTTTAACCCCGCTCCCTTGATTTTAGCAGCATTTCCCACCAGTGTGGACAGAGCTTCCAGATGCTTTTTGCTTCACTCAGTGTTTGAAACAGTGATGTTTACAGGTGTGTGGCTGTAGAGTTTCCTTGCAGTGTGGTTTGCAGCACTCCCAGTGATGGAGGGAAAATGTCTGAAGACTGTGAAATTCAGTAGTGTTAACTTTCATTTTTACTTTCCTTGAGGACTTGAAGGAAAGCAGAATGATGGTAATTAAGCTTGATCTGTGGCCCAAAATTGAGGGGGGGAAGGCAATAAAGTGTAGGGAATGTTTTAAATGGCCCTATCTGCTTATTTAAAGCAAGCTCTTAGAGAGTGGGGTTACAAGCCACTTCTCAGCCTGTTACAGGTCTCTAAGTGTTCTCTGTCTGAGCCAAAGCTAATTATACTGTCCACAGAAAAAGCACAGCAGAAGCTGCTGTCCCTGTGGTTTGTACAACTGCTAATTATTTCCAGTGGTGATGCAGAAACTCATTCTTACATAATTGCTCTGAGATCACCAACTCGTTTCACGTAGGTGCTGTGCTGCCATCAGGCAGAAATGTTTTCTGCCAGCTGCAGTGTCCTGCCAGAGTCACAGTGGTGGGCATGAAGTAGGCAGCCTATTGCTGAAAGCATTTCAGATGAGATTTTTTTAGCTCTCCCTAGATCTTCTCTCTGAGGAAATTAAATGCTGCTGAGAGAGAAACTCCAGTGGGAGAGCTCATGTTTGAATGCAGCACAGAAATCCTTTCCTCCTGCTGGCTTCCAGCATTCCTCTGTCTTAAAAACCACCCCATATTTATATTTTAACATTGTCTTTAGTTGAAGAGTGTCATGTTCGAAACAACAAGTTCATGTGCTAAACAACACTGTGTATGCTGTAGGTCTCTTTACTGAGACAAAAATGGCCAAGCTCATGTGGAAAGTCAGTGGGAGAGAGGGGCTGAGGTTGGGATTTCTGTCTCCTACAGCAAGATGGTCTAAAATATGCTGTCATCCCAGGGACTAATATCCATAGGTGTCCTAGTTTTGGCCAGGACAGGATAAATTTTTTTGCAGTAGCTTGGGGAGGTGCTGGTGGAAGAGAGGCTGGCCATGAGCTGGCAGTGTGAACTTGCAGCCCAGAAAGCCAGCTATGTCCTGGGCTGCATCCAGAGCAGCGTGGGCAGCAGGGGAGGGGGCAATTCTGCCCCTCAGCTCTGGGGAGAGCCCACCCATGAGAGCTGCATCCAGTTCTGGGGTCCCCAGCACAAAAGGGACATCAGCCTGCTGGAGGAAACCCAGAGGAAGTCACCAAGTTGGTCGGAGGGTTGGAGCACCTCTCCTGTGGCAAAAGGCAGAGAGAATTTGGGGAGAGAAACCTAGATTTCAGTGCTGGAATGCAGTGTGGGATGGGGAGATCAGACCCATCTGATCCATTTCTGCATCCATTTCTGCCACTCCCAAAAGTGATGCAAGGCTTGAAACAAGTGTGTCAGGAATGAACAACTAGGATTTTATGCTGGGACACACCTGGGGCAGAAAGACAGGCAGGTGCACAGGAACTGCTGTTCCTTGTACAACTTTGGTGCTGCCTGCTGCACAAAGGAGCACAAAAGTGTCTCTCTGAAGTACCAGAGAGAAAAACCTTTGTGCACTGCATGTGATTTTGCATTTATACAGGTGCAGTTGGCTTCAGCTGAAGGGCTGTTTGGATGAGATTGAATGTCTCATTTATATCTTAGATATAAATTACATTTTGACATTGACACGAGCAGTAGGAAACAAACACACTCCACTTGTGTTGGTGTTCCTGTGTGCATGAAAGGTGACCTGTCCTCCTTCCCCACATGCATTTTCTGTGGGGACATAATGCCCCTATTCAGTATTCATGAAGACAGTAGTGGCTCCCCAACTTGATGAGGAGAGGCATTTGCAGAATTCCACCCAGCTGAAATCACTGATTCTGCAAGTGGAATTTTGTTTATACATTTTTCCTTCGTTAAAAAAAAAATGCAATTAGTGGTTTAAAGTGTTTATATGGATAGCACCAGCTGAATCTTGCTCCAGTCCAGGCAATTTTAATGTGACTCACAGTAAGTATTGTGCAAAAAAATCCTGACTGGGATGTTCCAATTTTTAAGTTCAAATTCCCACTGTAAGTAAGAAGCTTTGTCAAGCTTAATTAATTTCCTTGGGTGATATCAGAAACAGTTTTATTTTTAAATTTTTTTTCCAAGGGATAGAAACAAAGGAGACTGAATAGAAGTAAGCTGCTATCCTGCAAATTTAAGAGATTAGATCTTGAACTGTTGTGTTATATTGAAGAATTAAAACAATTCAACACCCAATTTTCACCTTTTCAATTCAGCAATCCCTAAAATCTCTTGTGGGGAGCCAGCTGTGCTCACATCCAGTTTCTCCCTATCAGGGCAAGGGTGCCAATTCAAAACTTTGGGGTGTTCTAGCCATGCTGAGAGGGCACAGTATCACACATAATGTTTTTGTATGAGACTCTTTTACCTGATTGCTTTATTTTGTGTGTCTTTTGCTTCACTTTATTGATCACATACTGCTTCTGGTTTAATAGCACAGCATTACAAAATTGTGGGCTATTTATTAAAGTAGCTTTTAGGCAATTACATTGTAGCAGAATACTGCTTATTGCATTGAAAGCTCAGCAATCTATGTCCAGGTTTACCTCTTGGGGAGTTAATTTCTAACTACTTGGCATTCTGTAGAATAGATTTCAAAGTGCTGCAAAANATTTGGATTGGGAGTTACTCTCCTTAAAAAGCAGCTCTGGCTGCTGTGGGGATTTTTGTCAGTGTTGCCTGTTCAATATTATTTTAGCATTTCTTCTCCTACTAGCAGCTGATGCAGACTGCCCAAAGAAACCTGTGCCTGCCCTTGATTTGAATCCATTCAGTGGCTTCACATTTCCTGGCTTGTAGTTGTGCTTGCTGAGGGGAATGGGACCTGAAATGTCATTCTGAATGTTGTTTTGAAACAGCTCAGTCACTGTTCCATGGCTAGAAGTACCAGACTTTGTTAAGACCCTCAGCTGTTGACATCAACCTCAGAATAATATAATTTCTTGTGCATAAATTTATGTGGATTGAGAAAGGTTTCATTTGACAGAGACCAAAGATTTAAACGTTTGGGTAATTGCTGTCTAATTATCATAGCCTTGGTAATGTGACAGGGAAAAAGAGAAAAGGATATAAGTTACTCTGAGCCATCAGATAAGAAATATAGATGTAGTACATGCTGGGCTGGAGTATTTCAGTTTTTAGAATGTGTGTATGGTTAGCAGCTTTAGGCACTCAGTGCTGTCTTTGATTATAACAGTGCTGAACTTCAGCTGCAAAACTGAAACTTCTGATTTTCTAGTACATCAGTAACTGAAACCTAAACCCATGTAATCTGTAAAAATAAATGTAATTACTTTAGCAAATGTGTTACAGCTGGCCAGGTTTCACATTGAGGTACCTGTTCCTTATGGCTGACTAGTGTCAGAAGACAGAGGTGATGGCTTGAGCTGTGCTTTGCAGGCAGAATGGAGGGGAAGAATTATTGCTTTGCATTCTTCTGTGTGTACATTAAAGTGAATTAAACAGAGTTGCAGATCTGACCTCTGACCCTTCTGCCCACTATTTTCTTCTGTTTAAAGCATCTCGATGAGAGTAGCTTTTTTTTTTTTTTTTTTTCATTTCAAAATCTCTGGTAAAACTGTAGTTAAGTGGGCAGCTTCAAAATTGAACACTTGATAAAACTCTCAGGAACACCTGAGGTATCTGAAGCTGTGACTGATCTTTTTCAAAGTGCTGGAGCAGGAGATGGGGCTCTGTTTCATTCCATCACTGGTGCTGCTTTGCTTTTGCTTTAGCAGATTTTTTTCCCCTTTTCTTCTTGGTTACTTACCTAGCAAACACATTTGAGATTTCTGCAGCAGCACAGAGATAAAGGGCTGGCTGCAGCAAAGCATTTCAGTGTTGGGCAGTGATTTCTGTGCTGAAAATAAGATTGTGGGAGGATGTACAAGATCTCTCTCTGGTCAGGGCATTGGCACAGAGCACTGATTGCACTGGTGTGGGTCTCTTCATTATTACCCAGACTTGGGTGCCACTTCCTGCTGTAGGTAGAACCTTATTAATGTGCTATCATGTGATATTGTTTCCTGATCTTTTGGAGATTTCAACAGCTGTTTTTCACAGGAGTGCTGTGGGGCTTGAGGCTTTAGTAGGGTCTACGAAGTGTTTAGAGGTCCTTTAATGAAATGGGACCTGAAATATAATTTTGAACGCTGTTTTTTCTGTCTGTTTTGTCTTCAAACAGCTCAGTCACTGCTCCACGGCCAGAAGTACCAGATTTTGTTAGGACCCTCAGCTGTTGACATCAACCTCAGAATAATATAATTTCTTGTGCATAAATCAATATGTAGATTGAGGAAGGTCTCATTTGCCAGAGACCAAAGATTTAAATGTTCAGGTGTCCTGGAAGTGATAACATTGTGATGTTATTAACTGAAGTGATGCCTACCAAGAACTAGTGGTAGATAAAACTATCATCAACTGCTGAGCTATTCTATTCCTGCTCTTTGATCTTGCAGGTTTCTAGTTCTTCCACTTCAGCAGTTTTAAATTCCCCCTCACAAGGAATGCCTACTGAAGCAACGTGGACCAACTGATTTTATTTGGATCACTGACTCAAACAACTGGAGCAAATTACTGGGTTTACAATTTCAATCTCAGTTTAGAGCATTGGGGTTTTTAGAATTGCTTTCTGGGGAGCTCAACATTTAGAAACAACTATTTTGAGCAGCCAGGGTATGTTACAGGACAGGAGTACAGGTGGGATTTTCCTGAGAGGTGGCCTCATTATTGCTGTCACATCTTCTGCTCTTTCCAAGAGTCATTTTTGAGATGTCACTGGGAGTGTTTTTGTGGCATCAGTAACAACTCTGTATCTTGATCTTAACCATCTTGGACCTCATGCAGCATCTGGAAAGAAAAGCTGCAGTGAAGGCCTAGACTTTGTGGGGTTTTTTTTTGTTTTGCTTTGGGTTGCCCCTTTTTTTTATTTTTAAGAAGAGAAATTGTAGTTTCTGAATGACCTGCAGACATGATGTGGGCAAAATTCCTGCTCTGAATAGTTCCCAGGATAACTCTGCATTGTGTATGTCCCAAGCAACTTGTAGCTGGGATTTGTTTTGTTTGCTTGCAAAAGAAAATTAATATATCATGATGGGCAAGGCATGGCACATAAGTCAAATTACACAAACAACTGAGGATTTTTTGTGTTCTTCACATCTGTCCATGGATAATATTTAGAAAACAAAGTCATTTAAAAACCTTAAGGAATTTTGGCTGCCTTTCAGAAACGGCAGAGTTAAGTCAATAAAATGCTCAGTGGAGATTGTGTGTCCCCCCAACATATTTTATCTTGACAGGCCATATACTAGTGAGAGCTGCAGCCATGACTCAGAGCCAAGTTGGGAAAAGAACATTTCTGTTACAGGGCTGCATTTGATGGGAGTCTGAGGAGGGGAAAAGGGAGAGAGTTGTGTGTGCTCTCAGAACACCAAATGCAGAAAGCTTTGCTGAGCTGAGCTCCTGGGTTCTATAAATCACTGTGACATCAGTAGGTCTTTGCTGATTTACATCTCTTGGGCATCTGTTTTGGTTTTTACTTTACACAAACCTAATTTCTCTGGCTGCATGAAAGCATGGGGTTTTAATAGAAGTTACATTGATGGGGCAGTAGCTTGGAGTCTGTGTATTAAAGTTTGTAGTTGGTATCACTAACTTAAAAGAAATTAAAATAAGTAAGAGGGGCAAGTGTGGTAATGTCTGGCCTGCATGACCTGCATCAAACTGATCCACGATTTCTCCTGGCCTCACTGAAGTTTGCTCATCACACATTTTGCTTTTATGCCAGTGTGTGACTGGAAAGATGAGACTTGGTAGGATACTGGAAATTAGGAGTTATGAGACATTAGAACAGATACTTTATTGCCCTTTGGGTCCTCCCATCTGAAAAGAGAGTGAAAAATACATTCAGAGAAGGAGGAGAAAATCTGTCTCTGTGATAGCTGTTGAGGGAAGCTGGGTAGATGTGGTCACACTCTTGCAGGATTGTAACTTTTTGGGTTTATGGAGACAGAAAAGTGGTGCTGTGGGGCAGTAAAGGGCTTTTTAATCTCTGTTTTAATTTGCCTGCATGTGAGTAATGGTGAGTCCTGCTCTTTTGTCCCAGTGAGAAGCTCCATGTAAAGGCTGATGTCTGACACAGGTGTTTGTTCACCTCTTTTTTTGGGAGATGACTTTTTTTTGAGATTTACCTTTTTGGGAAGGTGAATTCCCTTTCCAGGTACTGAAGGAAACTCATATTCAGGCAGTACAGAATGGACATGGGCTGCAACAGCTGCTCTGAGGGCAGGGAAGAGTAACTTTGAAGTGAATTTGGGTAGTACTTTTGGCCTGCTTAAACAGCAGAAGTTGGAATGGATTTGGGGTTCAAGTTGTGAAGGAATTACAGAGGATTTAAATTTACTTCTCGGTCATCCTATATGAGCATTGGCAAAGCTTTTTAGAAGGGAGGTTAGAAGGTCTAATTTTTAGAGTCTGTTCTCCTGAAACATTTGCTTTGGGGAATCTTTAGTAGGATGTAGATGCTGTAAGAAGACACTGAACTATTTGTGGTTGGTGACTTCCCCTTTTTGCCTGTCGCCTCAGAAACCTGACTTCTAAAAGACCCCACTCCTAAATTCCTACAACAGGAATGTTTGTCAGGCTGGGTGCCTTAAAAATAAAATATGACCACAGTCACAGAGCAGTGTGCACTGCCTAATAGGGTTATGTGGTGTGCTAAAAAGTTAAACAAATGATATTTAGACTCAGAGATTTTTAATTGTTTTTCCTTCCTAGAAATACCTTGAGAAGATATTTTGTTGTGTTGCTACTATTAAAATGGATATTTTGGACTGTTATACATCAATTGATTTAAAAAAAAAATGATAACAACTTGGAGGAATGCTTAAATTTTTTCTTCCTTAGATGTTCTGTCCTTGAGTCAATGAACCAGTGGCTTGAAGCTGATAAGGGGTGCAGTTCAAAATGCAGTGTGGAGGCAGCTGCTGGGAATTAAAAACCTCAGAGGACCACCCTTATCCCACTATAGCTGTGTGTGTTGGCCTGATAGGTTTCATCTGCCCCTGGAAGTCTGTCTTTCTTGATAAATGTATTATATTGCATATATATTAATACTTAAGTATTATCAGGGGAGGCTTGGGGTGGTGCTGTTTGCACACAGAGTGACATTGACCCCCGTGGAATTATTTCTCTTACATGAGAGGAGAAAGCAACTCCTATGGGGAATATATTTGAATTAAATCCCACACATTCATCCATTCATTCCCTCAGGGGTGGGTGGGAGGCATGGAAAGCTGGTGGTGAAATGGCTCACAGGGAGAATTTAACAGGGTGTCAGGGGTGGCTTTCTCAGCCTCCCTGAGCTCAGGCAGTGCTGGGCATGGTGTGCTCTTCTCTGCCATGAGGTCACACCACACAACATTTTCTTTTTCTTTTTAATCTTTGCACAGTGAGGGTAAATCTGGACTGGACTGGAGCCATTTCACAATGACAGGGGCAGTTGTCTTGTATTGTATTTTGTTGACTTCAGCTAAAGCAGGAGCAAATCCTTGAGGTCCAGGAGTAGCCATAAGGAAGTGTAGCATGTTCAATAATGTGGAAGTTATGTCTTTTTTTTCCTCTTCATGGAGAGGTCCTACATTTGAATCAAAAGTTCTCACTAGCCAAAGTATCTATGGAAATTTTTTTGTCTTCTGATGACTCTTGATCTTGAAACAGATCAAGACTTGGGTAAATATAAGATAAAGAAAGGTCAAGACTTGGGTGAATGAAAGATATTAAAACATAGCAGCAGCTTAAATACTTAATTAGATGCTCATTTTGAATTAAGCTCCTTACGTTTACTTGGTGACTCCTGAATGAGACTACATGATTTGAAGTTCTGGGCACTGAAAGGCACAGTGTGATGTACAGTTGTAAATCAGAAATTACTGAGAGTTGTTGCTGTCTGACAGCCTCACAGTGATTTAAGGCACCCAAAGCAATATATTCCAGCAGTGTTCAGGAAATGCTCTTCAGTTCAGCTCTGAAGGCATATTTTTTTCCACTACACCTGTGTGTAGTTATTCTGATCTTTAGTAGATTATTGCTCAGGACTCGGTGGTGTCTTTAGGGAAGCACAGTGAAATCTGTGTTGCTTGGTGTCTGCTGTAACTTCTTCTAAACAGAGGATTTTATATCCAGCATCTTTCATCAGCCCTGGGTCCACTCAGTTTGTCAGGCTGCAGAAACCTCTCACCTTCATCTTCAGTGAGGGTGTTTGCAACATTCTGCTGAAAGAGTCAAACCTGTGGTGCTGTGAAACAGTGACATAAACTCAAGAGAGAAAAGAGAATTTATTATAATGCATATTCTCAGACATGACTCTGGTTGTTTAGGGCATGTCTGGCTTCTTTGCTTTTGAACCAACTTACTGTTTCTTCTTTTCATGGTGCCACTTGGATTAATTCCTCTAAATGCTGAACCTTCCATTGCTGGGCAAATTTTGCACTCGGCTAAAAATATTCAAATATTATCTGAGGCTTTCATTCCTTCAGATGTTTCTTTTCCCCAGGTGTTGAGAAATTGCAGGATGGTGGCTGGCAGGGTAAAGGAAATGTAAAGCAAAAATGAATGATTGATAGGTGATTGATTGGTACAGATTTTTAAATGTGAAAGTGTCACTATGAGCCAGCTGAAGTTAATGCTGTTATTCCTGAAAGTACCACTAAAAGTGTGAAAATGTAAAGCAAAAATGAATGATTGATAGGGGATTGGTACAGATTTTTAAATGTAAAAATCTGAGCAACCGAAGTTAATGCTGTTATTCCTGAAAGTACCACTAAAAGCATGAAAATGTAAATAAAAAAATGAATGATTGATGGGTGATTGATACAGATTTTTAAACGTGCACGTGTCACTATGAGCCAGCTGAAGTTAATGCTGTTATTCCTGAAAGTACCACTAAAAGCATGAACCAGGTTAAGTGAAGTGGCATTTTGGAAATAAAGTCAGGGTTTTTCAGAAATCACACTCCAGCAAAAGCAGACATTGTTTTTTTTAGCTTTCACTGCTAGAAATCCAGATTATAAAAGCATGCTTTAAAGCTCAGTTTACTCTGGCTGTAGTCAAATAAGTAAAGAGAGAATATTGGTCCAGATGGGGATGGTTAAATCTCCAACCCATGTCTTAATTTCTCTTCTTTTCCTTCAGCTTCCTCTCCCTTTGAAATCTGGTCACCTAAGAATTTTTCTGAGTGCTGTGATCTGAAATAATTCCTTAAAACTGCTGAGTTATTTTAGATTGCTGATTTCCTGCTGTCCTTCCTATGTCTTTTTAGCTTTTCAATTCTTTCTGCAATGATTCTCCACTGCTGTCAAGCCTAGGGCAGTAACAAAAAGAAGCCTTTGGGCTTGTACTCAGTTCCTGGTGTTCCCATATCCTCTGATTTCAGTGACAAAACATGCTCATGGTGAGCTACCCCAGTACTTGGCATGATCATTCATTTTATTTCCCTTGAAAAATATCATTTATTGGAAGCTGGCTGGTTAAAAGTACTGGATGAGCTGTGTTGAAATGAAATTAATTTGCTTTCTGGGAGAAATATCCCAAACAGAAGCTTTTATCAGACTTTCCTGCCCTGAAAGAGCCCATCTGTTGGGAAGTGGGAAGGGATGTGTGCAGGCTTCACACTCACACAATGGTTGGCCTTTTTTTTTTATTGGTAGGGCTGCTCATTTATAACCACTGTAGTTGTTTGTGTGATCAAGTGAAAAACTGTCAGGGTCATGTCTGAGGAAATGGTGTTCCATTGGTGCAAAGCACCATCAGGTGTCATGAGGTAGATCAGTAAAAATAAATTTGTAAATTTTTCCAGCCATACACAGCCCTGGACTGTTATTGTAAAAGGAGTAAAGATACTCAAGATACACATTCCTTTGGGTTTTCTTTCCAAATCTGAAAAAACAAAATAGCCTATCTGAAGCCTCTTTAATGGAAAATGATTCCCAAGGGGTTAGAGAGCTGCTGGGTTTTTTGGTTTTTTTTTTCCCAGTAACTAAAAAGTTAGCACTGAAACAGGAAGTGCACATAAACATCTACTCAGCAAACACATGACACATTTATATAGTGGGGAGTTTAGAGGTTAAGAGTGTCCAGTTGGTGCTGGGAATGCTCCAAATTCTCCAGGCTTCCGGTTTCATTGTTGTGTTTGAAACCTTAGGGGGAAAATAGAAGTACTTATCAAATATTTGCATTTATCCACATTCTTGCAAATTACATGCCAAAAGGATGATATTTTTAGAGATTCCTTGAACTTACTCAGTATTTGTGGAAATTCTGTGGTCTGCCCTGTCCCATACCTAAAAATGTTGCTGTTTGTCTAGCTGTTACTTTTCAAATTCCAGATTTTAAAAACAATTAATTGGGAAAAGAAGAAAAATCAACACACTGTAACAAGGGGAGAAAAATATTTTTCCTTACTCACATCCCCTACTGAAAAAGGTTTTTCCAGAGCAGGGGTGGTGGTGGGAGAAGCAGGGCCTGGAAGCTTTGTACATAAAAATCAATGGTGGGATCATTTCCAAGGTCAACAGAGTAAACTGTGGCTGGACTCCTGTAACCTGTAACTCCCATAAACACACTTTTCCAACACGAAAAGCAGCTCAGCTCCTCTGGGATGATCTGAGAGGAGTGGGGTCAGCAGGGGAGGCCTGGTGGTTCTGTCAGTATTTCTGTTTGGTCATCCCTGGGCTGGTGGTCCCCAAGGAATTCCCACGTGATTTTTGGGAAATGTGTATCAGGCATGCTGGGCTCTTTGAACAGTTGTTGTTACGGCACTCCAAAAAAAAAAAAAAAGAAAATTTTTTTTGAAAAAAAAAAAAGAGACTTTTTTTGGGGAAAAAAAAAAAAAGAGGTGAGGAGCAAAAGTGAAGGAGAGTTACTACTGGGTATGGCTGCTGCTACTTAGAATTTGGATTAAAAAACACACAGATGATACCAGGATCAGGAGGGTGGGGGATAGTGAGCAGTGATGAAGATAAGGCAGCTGTAGAGTGCAGTCTGTATCATCCAGTGAAGTGACTCTGTTCAGATAAATTGCTGTAATGCAGCCAAAACCAAAATCATACATTAAGGAACAAGAGAAATGGAAGGAGGGACTGTATCTTCTGTGTAGGAACAATATAGAAGAGTCTAATAAAAATCAAATCTTGGTGCCTCCTCGGGGACAGATATTGGCTCTGTGATTCTAGCAGAGAAAATCCTGTAGAACAGTTGGAATCTGAAACCAGACAAGCAAATTAGACACACATTTTTATGCTCAGGGTGATGAAACTGCTGGAAGAACAATGTTTGGTTGGTTCTTCTCTTGGTAGTGGTAAGAAAATGTGACATCTGACTTATGTCCCAGAGCCCACAGTTGGTTTTTTTACTGGTAGTTTAGAAGTCCCCCGGAGTTCTATCTAAAAACTGATTTAGAGACTTGAGTGCACAGGGTCCTGAGTCCTGTTAGACAAAGCTGGAACCTTCCTGATCACCCCTGAAGTGCAAATGTATTGCAGCAGGAGTATTGAGCTTATTTAATTAAAGCCCCAACAGGAATAACTTTGTTACACTGGTTAATAAACTGTCCTAGGGAGCCCGTCTGGAGCTGTCACAGAAAAGTCATCCAGAGATGTCTGGAAAGACAAGAAACACAAAATAAAGACAAGAAACACACAATAAAATGTGTGGAAAATGAGCTCCTACAGACCAAACATGGAGGCTGTTGTTGGATTATTGCAGAATGGATTTTGATGTCCCATTGAGGAACCAGAAACTGGGGGGAACCAGCAAGGCACACGCTCCAGAGGCTTTTCTGGATGTTTCTTTCATGGGAGACTTTCAGGCTGGAATTTATTGTGGATTTAACTTCACATTAGTGACTCACACTCAGAGAAAAATGGATTTTTTTCCATTTTTCATGGAGAAAAATGAGCTGATGTCAGTGAGATGTACTGCTCTGCTGCATCTCCAGAATGAGAGCAAGATAATTAATGAGTTATCTTTTGATAACTAATCATGATGAACTCACTAAATGTGCTCTGGAGTCACTTAACGTGTCAGTAGACAGCAGGCACCTCAATGACATCATAGAACAAGAAAATGTAATAACATCTAATATTTAATAACATTAAATATTTAAAATAACATTTAATAAATAACATTTAATGCTTGCTTTGTATATTGTTCATGCAGAATGGCGTGAATTTACTTCGAGCTATCTGTGCCTTTCATGTTAGTTTTATTTTTAGAGTTTTAGGAATAAAGAAATCCTGTCTTCCACTGGGTATTTCTCAATGGATGAAATTAGTGACAGGGTTTTATAGAACAACGTGGGCCTGATTTAGAAAACCTACCCCCATTCCTTTTCGGATGTTTACATGCTTATTTTTCTGTAGAAGCCAGGGCAGATGAGTTTTTAGTATTTTTTTTTCATGTGTGATATGGTCAGAAAATGGGTGTGGGTGGGCAAGAAGACTAATTCTGCTGTGGCATTTATAAACCCAAGCAAATGGGAAGGTTGCAAAGTAAAGCAGATATTACAAAAATTCAGAAAATCTTGTGAGTTCTGTGGTTTAGTGTCTTTTTATTATTATTTTTGTGGGTTTTTTTCCCAGGTTTGCATTGATACTCCTGAGGAGGGCTAAGAGAAAAGAATTATGAGAAATGACAGTAGAATTTAGCAAGAGTCTTGAAATTGGGTGGAAATGTGAGGGAAAGAAATGAAGATTGCATTGGATCTGCAAGTTTGAGATGAGAGAGGGCAGAGCTGTCAGGAGTGATAGAGAGGACAGACAGAAACAAGGACGATGGGTGCAGGTTTTTGAAGAACAAACCTGAAATAATGCTGTGAAAAAGAGGGTGTAGGAAGGGATGAACAGAAGATTTATGGGTTTATTATTTATAGATTTATTGGAACTGAAATCAGAAATAGCAGCTCTGGGCACTGCTGGAGGTGATAACCTTTATCACAGGTTTTGAAGGTTGTTGTATTTCCATTCAGGTGTGATGTTATTGAGTATATTTTAGACTAGTAGTGGCAATTTTGTTAATTGTGGCACTGCTCCATCTGGTGGGAAATAATTTTTTCCTGTTTAGCATGGACACTTCTCATATCTGATGGTAAAAAGTGATTGGAAAATTCCACCCCATGTATTCCAGTGCACCAAAAGCAAATAACTACATTTTAAAGTCCTGAGGGGAAAAAAAAGCAGTGCAAGACACTCTTATATGATGTTACATTTATATTTTTATATAATTCTCTGCTCTCCAGAAGTTTTTGATGGTTATCCACACTATTTTCCTACTCATTATCAGTGTTTTGGTAACAAAAGTTTGTCTTGGATTTTTCTGTAAACTGTAAAAATGCAGCATTGACTTGTTGTCTTCTGTGACAGGTTGGGTTGTAGTTCCACCTTTCATTATTATTATTATTTTTTGTAAGCACAGAAAAAAAATTGTTGATAACATTGTTTTTGTTATTTTAATTTATTTATTTGGAATTTTTAGTTTTGAAGTTTAGGAGCATGGTGCTTTTTTCTTTTTTTTTTTTTTTTTTTTTTTTTACAAATATATATACATATTTAATTGAGAAGCATTAAAATATGTCCAGAGAAAAATATTTAATCTGGTTCTATGACTCTGGCTCCAGGTCAGTGTTGCAGAGTTGATGTCCTGGGCAGGACAAATCATAGCAGAGTATCAGGCTTCTACTCTGCCTGTGATTAACTGGCTCAGTGTGAACCTTGTGAGAAGTTCAGAAGGTGGATCTGCCTTCCCATGAGCCTTTAGAAGTAAATTTTCACTTGAATACTTGGGTTAGCTTGAGACAGAGCCAGGTTTAATGCAGAATTTGTCATGTCTTTTGTGTATTCAGTACTTTTGCTTCCATTTTCTCTGAGTCTTGACTTCCCAGTAGGATTCCAGGGCACATTTTCAACTTGCTCTTCTGTGACTTGAAGGTACATTTCCAAACGAGTGCTTGCAGAGGCTTCTCTGCTGCATCTTTCATCACCATTTTTAGATGTCTCCCTGTAAATGTCAGGCACTTCACCTCTATGACTTCATGTACCTTGGTGCAGGGCTGGTGGCCTGGGATATTCCACAAGTGTGTTTATCTTGTCATCACCAGTTGTGCTTTGGGCTGGACCTGCTCCTGAGCCATGCAGAGAGATGGCTGAGTGATTGCAACCCTTGTTCTGTGTTCTGTGCTACCCCACTGCCTAAACTTGCCTTCTTTCCCTGATTTTGGATCTGACCATGTCCCAGGATTAGGGGAATGTTATCTCCCCATGCCTGTCAGCTGGAGAACATTTCCAAAACAGTTCCTGGCTGCATGAAGTGTGATAAACCATCTCAGCATTTTAGCAAGCTCTGTCATACAGTTGAAAGTGCAGCACATTCCTGTATCTTGTTTGGTCATCTTGCTGTAAACTGTTTTTGAGGATTTTTATCAAGAGGATTCACTGTGTTGTCACCCTCTTGGTGATTTCAGTAGGGCATTGCACAATGATTATTGGCTGCCTGATTGATCAGTCTGATAAGATCCATGTGATCAGCACAGTTGGGGTTTGTGTGGTCACCCTCAGCTCCATGGGAAGCTTTGATGTCTGTGTGCTGTGTCTGAGTCTCAGGTACCTGCATGGCTTTGACCAGTCATTTATTACCCAGCTAAACTCTCAAATTCTCCTTGTTCTCTTCATGTACTGCCAAGCAATACATGCAATTTTATTGCCACCTTCCATTTTGTGTAATATGTCTGGGTCTATGTATTATATTGCAATGTAGGATATATTATTACACACATATATCTATTTATATACACCTACACACCTTTCCAGGCTTTGTAGTCTGGCCAAAACAGTATTGCAACATGGATTGGTTGTTGGATTGGAAGCAGTGAATTGAAATTGCCCACATGAAGGCAGTGCTCTTCCCTGTAGGTTCAGTCTGCTTTGATAGTGTTCTCTCAAGCTCAAATAGCAGCCAAATATTTGCTGGATTTGGAGTAGGTGACTGATGTCACAGTGCTATCTGTCATTTTTAATGAGCATTTAACTGTTAGGTGTGAAATGGAGAAAGTATTGAGTGTAAAAGATAGGATTTCCCTCTGCTGCAGTGGTTGGTACTGACTGGAATTAAGTCTGGATTGAAATTTTGGACCCTGTGCAGACTTCATCCATGAAAAAAAAATAGAGAAATAAATTCCTTCATGATAGCTGATTTTTTCAGAAATGCCTTTTGGTTGAAGTACTACATGTGTTTTACAAAGTTCATGTACCTCTGCAGTTTATTTTAAGAGATCTGAATTTATTTGGTGTAGATTTATTTCAATTATCTAATCAGAAGCAGACACATAACTTCTTAGGCTGTCAAAGGTATTCAGGAATGTATGACATACTTCAAAGGAATGTATAAGATCTTGCTACACATCTTACTATGCACTTTTCATAGAGAAGAGTTAATTAAATTTTCCCTTTCTGCCCAGAAATTACTTTTAGGCTAAATTAAGCATGTGGGGTTGTAAGGCTTTTCAATGTTCTCTCTTTGTGCTTTAACTTTGTGACTGATTAAACAACCAAATGCTTATCTGGATCAAAGAAATAATAAGCAGAGGGGGCATCCTCAGGCCAGTTATCAGTTGAAAACAATTTAGCTGCCAGGTATCCAAGTTCCAAGTCACAGAGCCCACCAGAGGGATTAAGCATTAGGGACTGTGGACAATGATATGTTGTCTTGCAAAGGAGAAACTTCCAGGGGGAAAGCAGTTCAGTTTCCCAGCTCATGTTTCTGCAGGAAGGGAATAAAAGGACTGTGCCACCCTTGGGAATCCTGCCTGGTGTGGGACATGAATTACCTGGGGACAGCACAGCATCCTTCCCTGCCTCCAAATTGGGAATGCAGTTTATTCCTGGGTTAACTCCTGTGGGGACTTAATTTATGTTCACTCGCTGGGAGGGAAGGGGAGAGGAAAAACTAAAAACCCTCTGGTTATCTGAATGTACACCACTCAAGTGTGTTTGCAGGGACAATATTTCAAGTTATTAGTCTCAGCAATTTAGATAAGAACATGTACTTTCCTATGAAAGACAAGGCACAGTGTCTTAATATTAATACCTGACACAGAGTAACCCCATGTGATAAAGTACAGAGATAGCACAACGAGGGGTGAATTAGTAATGCCTGGGAAGATAGATGATGCCATTAGTAAAACATGGAGATTTATGTGTGACATTAACATCTCCAAGACAGCAGAAACAGAGTAGTACTACTAAAGCTGCCTAAATGTTTTTTTTTTTTTTATCCTTTTCCCCCAGATGCAATAACAAAGAGATCTGAGAGAAAGGCTTATCTAATGAGTAAAGCACTGCCTACAATTTGGCAGAGCCACCATTCCCTTCAAGTTTTCCTCTGTATCCTCTGGCAAATGACTAGGACTCCAGTTTTTAAAATCTGTGGCTGATGGCCACAATGATGGAGGTGTTTTGGGTGTGATTGAGCACCAGAGTTGGGTTGCCCTTTCTTGGCATTGGGGTGTCTTGCCCCTCTGCTGGGAATGCCCGTGCACATCAGGGGGAGAGTTGAGCAGAAAGAATATCCCTGAAGGAGCAGGACTGGCCAGCAGCAAGCACCAAGCATAGAGGTCCCCTGGAGTTCCCTTCTTGAGCTCTTTGACACCAGGAAACGGGTGAATTGTAACTCAGCTTGTGTGACATATTTAATCTTCCAGGACTTAGAGGGTCAGGGCAGTGAGAGAGTGGCTTCATCCTCCCTGGCTGAGTGTGCCCTTTGCTGTGAATTGTTGCTGTCATGCCCAGTTAGGCTGGGTGCTGCATGCAGGTAGAGTTGGGACAGCAGGGGTGGGACAGTCCTGTCCTGTGGGTTTTTATCTTCTCTTCTGTTAGAGCCAGGATTAAATGCTCAGAAGATGCAGTTCATGTTTGGACTCAGAGGTTTGTTAATTCTTATCTGTGTTACAGTCTCACAGGGTGTGAGTTCCAGCTAACAAAGCGAAAAATGGCTCTGTTTCTATCTCTTTCCAAGGTCTTTTAAGCACAAACTGTCCAATTATGAAATGACACCTAAATTATTTTTACTTTTAACCGAATAACCAACCACCCCTGGTCCTCAACGTGGACTTTTCTACCCAATTACAAAATCCCACCCAGACCATGAGGAAGCTGAAAGAGAGGGACTCAACCTACACCCTAAAACCTCCATCTTGCTTTGTATATATTACTACATTCTAAACCCTTAAACACCCAAGTTTTCCACCATGTGATATCACACACTTCTATTCAAACTACACACCCACAATCCCAGTTCTATCACTTTATCACTGTCAGCTGGAAAACAACCCCACCATATCCATCTGCTCCTCATACAGAAAGGGTACAGAGACATTTACAAACATCAGACATGCTGACTTTGTACTTCTTGATGCCTTTTTCGTTTTTATGAGAGAAGCTGACCAGAAACAGCTCCACAGTGCATAACCCTTTATTGTTTAGGGGTTTGTAAGTTCCATTTTATTTTTTCACAGCATAATTTTTTTAATCTCTTAGTCTAAAATGAAACAAAACCTCACTTTTATGATGTGTGAGCATATATATTTTACATTTATTTTCATAACTTCCAATGGAAAGAAGTCCTCCAAGGGGCTGTAGTTGGGTTAATAAAGCTGGAATCTGAGGCTCCACAGAGCAGGGAAGTCCTTGAGCTTCATTCCATGACGTGGGGATGGTTCTGGCTGCTTTACAGAAACAAAGATGTCAGGGTGGAATTGAGCAGCACTTGCTTTCAGTAGTCACACCATGAAGAGCCTGATGGAAAGTCTTCAGTGGGTGTTTTGGATCCAATCATGAAACAGTTTGCCTGTGAAACACCATTTAGAATTTAGATTTAAGAGTAGATTTTATTGGAGACCAGGTTCTTTATATGTGTATAAAAAAGACTTAAAAAATATGGCTGGAATCAGTGTTTGTGATTCCTTTAAGATCAAGAAATGAAGCCCATTCTAGTGATTTCTAAGAAGAGTGGAGGTTAGCATGTAGGAAACAGATGCTGAGTTTTTGGCCCTGCTGAAACTGATGATGAAGCTTCTCTCCCATCCAGGGGTAGTCCTCAGATTTGGCAGACTCAGTGGTTTTGTGGCTGTTGAGTGTTTTTTAGCAATAACTTGTGGCCATAATACACCAGCTGACTGGATATCCAGTGCCCTGGGCTACTTCATGTAGCCTGTGAATCCAGCTAACATCAAACATTACTAAAACCATCAAAATATTATTCATCAAGGAGATAGATGGGATCTGAAAACAGGAAAAATACATTTTTACAACAACTGACAGTATTATAGAGCTGCAGAAAATGACAAATTTATGTTTAGGGCATAAATGCAGAGCATGTTCATTCCACACCTTGGTATGCCTGATGCTTTGGATTGATTCCAGCTGAATTCTGTGTGTCAATCAGTGCAGCATAAAATAATCCTAACAGAGAAATATTTCAGACCTACTTATTTTGACTTGTCACTGTTGACAGGGGGGAGAACTCTGCATGGAAATTGGTGAGTTTTCATGTTTTCTGGAGTAAAATGGACCAGTTAACCAAAAAAAAAAAAAAAAAACCCCTCATAAAAATCACCAGAATGAGTGTGCATGGATAATAAAAAGCTCCCAGCTTGTTAAATTCATGTTTTACACTGTCACACAGTCATGGAATGCATAACAATAGTCTGGCTGTAGGTCAAGGGTCTGTTTGTTCTTTCATATTTCTCCTTAATTTGGCAAGTGGACACGCTTTCTGTCAAAGACAAGATGCCAAAAGAAAGGCCAGAAGTTTTTTTTCAAGTTATTTTTGCAAGGCCTTGATTCTTGGATGTCTGATTAGGATATTTCAGACCTGGCTGTCATTACCCTGGAAATCAGATGTTGCAGCAGCTTAATACAGGCAGCCAAAATCATTAAAAGCCTTCCAAAAAAATTCATCTGAAGATACACTTTTGTTCAGCTGCACAAAACAGCAAGGCATTAGTTGTAAGCTTAGCAGGGGGTTCATATCTTCAGTCTTACATCAGTTTTTTAACCAAGATTGTGTGTCCTTTGAAGAGAGAAAGATGGGGTGTGCTGTGTTCTCCTTTCTGTTCTCATGCACATCCACACACATTTCTGTAGCAGAAGGTTGTTTCTGTGCTTGGGGTTATTTTCTCTTTTGTTATTTATTATTTCTCTTTTATTTTTATTATTTTCTCCTTTTTTTAATGTGTATATAACAAACCAAATAAGGATGATCTGTGTGCTGTGCTTACCTGAAATTCACACAAATTAGGGATTGAATTTTGTGGGAGCCTGAGCTGCAGGATCCAAGGTGGGCTGAGTGCTTTGCCTGTCTCCCAGAGGGTGAGGAACAGCTCCACTGGGTGGAAGCACCTTCTTAGGTGAGAATCTCATCAGCATTGTCAAGATCCTGGTGGGAGAAGCTGCTGAGAGCTCAGATCTGATGCCTGATGGATCACTGGGTGACATGAGGAGCATCCTTGTGTTTCAAAGGAGGAGATTGTCAACAGCTCATTTCTTTGTTTTGTTTTATCCTGTTCCTCAAATGTCAGCCTGGGATTATGAATGATTTTTTCCAGACCTGAACAACACACTCCTGTCCTGTGTTTTAAAGCAAAGGTGTCTCTTCAAACACATTGTTCCAAAAACGGCTTTAAAATTTGGTTTTTCTGCAGTTTTTTGCTTTATTTATCTGCTTCTGGCATGGAGCTGAACAGCTCTAATTAGAATTATTTCTTGGGCAACTATGAAAGCAACAGTTTCAGATGCTATATCAAACTCTCTTTTAGTCCCAAGGCAAGAGTTGTGAATACCTTGAATACCTTGGAGTTTATAAAATTTCCTATACAAAGATTGCCTGTTTATATGGTATTGGGCTCCAGCAGATCATCTCTCCCAGACTCAGGTTATCTACCTGCAGAAAATAGTTGATGATTCTGAATTACTTTCAGTCTTGTGTTGGCTGCAAGGTGTCAAGTGGCTTTCTGAGTATTTATTTTTGAAGAAATCTTTAAAAGCTACTTTCTTTCTGTAGTGTAAAATGGCTTTATTATCAAGCTGTCAGGCATAGCTTTCTCTGTGTCAATCTCAACATTCTTTACAGAGGAGTTTGGCATCATTTTCCCTTTTGTCACTCTGACAAAATGAAGCACAAAAAAGAAAAATGATTCCTGGGACAGCACCAAACTGGAGGTGATGCCAGCCAAGGGCACTAATCTCCCAGTCCAGCTAACATCAAACATGTTACTAAAACCATCAAAATATTATTCATCAAGGAGATGGATGGGATATGAAAACAGAAAAAATACTTTTTACAAGAGCTGATGGTATCCTAGAGCTGTAGCAAATGCCAAGCTTTTGAAAAATCCAGCAAAGGGTGGCATTAGATTAACTTTGGAGAGATTGAAGAAATAGCATAACTTGTGCTCTGTCACCTGGCATTTTAGCATGCACAGGTGGGTCAGACAATTATGTTGTTTTAACCCATATTCAACATTTCCATCAGTAAATCTCCTCAGAGGGTCCAATATACATATTTTGTGCAGTATTACCATTAAATCTTTTTTTGCAACTGCCTGGAATTTCATTATGAACAATCAGAGATGTAATACTAAACCCATGGAATTTTAAAAACGTCTCAAAATCTGTGGAATAAAGTAGGCTCCTACCAAATCAAAAAGATGCAATATTTTTTGTTGGCACTTTTTTCCCCGAGTGGCTCATTCCAACATTTTCCCGAACATATTTCAACTAAAATGTCTAAAAAACCCCTTTTCTTTAGTTTTAAGGGTTTGGGGTTATGGTTTGTGTTAGGTTAGGGTTTTGTTAATAAATGTTTCTCTTTGTAGGGCTTCGTTAATAAATGTTGTTTCTGTTTTCTTCTCTCCCATGTTTCTGACACACAGGTTTTTTTTGGTTGTTTGCTGCCTTATCTTGGGTTTTATCTCTAAATGTGTGGCTTTGACAGCTTTGTGATTGTGTTGTGCCTTCATATTGCCTCACAACCTTCAGTCCCATCCAACTCTCTGCCTGTCATGAAGCTGTGCTGGGTTCAGCATTTGTCAAAATTAAGTATTTGATGCTCACTACATTTCCCAAGTGAAAAAAATTGTCAAAAGATGTGACTCTTGTCAAAAGAGTTTTGCAGTTTTAAGGAAAACAAACAAACAAACAAAAAGACCACCAAAACCTCTGTCCCACAAACCCCTGTCTCTTCAGAGCTTTCTTTGAGCTATAAATTCAGTGCTGATGTTGGCTGAGGGAATGACTGTCTGCCCAAAATAGCTGCCCCACAAAAATGTACAGAATCTCTGTCTTTCAGTCTCCTGTAAAGAAAAAAACATAGAGCAAAAATACTCTGTGGGGGAAAAATAAGTAAAACAGGACATGACAGTCTTTGGAGTAAATATATGGAGGAATTAAAGGATCCTCAAAATGCTTTTTTTTCTTTTTTTTTTTCTAAAATGTCAGTGTTTATGTTGATGATTGATTTCAGAATTTATTAGAGGCAGAAGGGTAGACAGGTGAGTGGTGGAAATATTAAACAAAAATGTCTAACCCAAGATTTTAAAAGAGGGTTCTGTCTGCATGTGCAGCATTTACATGGATGCTGACAAGGAAACAATACAACCTGCCTTCCTTTTTTCCTTGTTAGGTAGTGGAATATCACACGTTGGGGTTGTCAGCAAATTGTTGTTAATGCAAGTTGTCAGAAATTCAGCTTTGTGTTTGAGTCATGAAAGGAACTGGAGCTGTACTTTGAGCAAGGCTTGTGCCTAACTGTGCTTTTTTTCTCAGCGGTGGTGAAAAGTGCTGTGAAAAAACAATTGCTGCTCTAGTTCAAGTAAGACAAAAATGCTCTAGATATTTTTAAAATGCTGAGGAGAAACTCAGGGACTTATTTTTATAGGCAAAATGGAAGTGGAACAGAAGCTATCTTGCTAAAACACCCAAAATTATTGTTTTTTTAAATTTTAACTATGTCCCTCCAACCAGTCATATATAAAGCCTATGAAAAATGCCACCTGAAGGGGGATTTTCAAGAGCACGTGAGAAGTCCATAAGCTGCAACCTGTGACTCCTTTCTGTTCTTTTCTAAGAGTTGGGAATTTGAATCTGAGGGTGACCCTACAGAGGATTTCAAATATGATTTTGTAAATGTGTGGGTTGCTTGCTGTAAGGACACCAAAGAGGTCTGTGATGGGTGCTGGTTTTTATGTTGTCTCTACAGGTGATTGTAAATCATGTTTCTAGTTGCACTGACAGAGATTTATTTAATTTTTTTTTTTTCCATTTTCCTCCTTTAAAATGTCTGCAACCCACTTGGGTTGTAATGTCTTTTAATCCTAAGGGCTGAATAAAACCAGGCCAAGCAAACCCTGGGAACTTCTGCCACCAGAATTTCTAGGAGGCAGGGAAATTCAGCACATCTAATGCTTTCCTCTGGATCAGAGCCATGCCTGATATGGTTTCAATGCCTGTTTTGGCTGCTTTTCATGCCTCCTGCTTTAATAGCCCTGAGTCAGGGCTCCAAAAATGTTCAGGAATCCAGATTGGATTTCTGTAGGTTTTTAAATGTTTGTGCCCTAGTGGGGAAGAGTTGTCCTCAGCACTTTGGTCAAACAAAACCTCACAGACTTTGCCATTTCCAGGGTGTTGCAATGCATTAAGGCACTTTTTTCCTCTGTTTAGGTTATGGAAAAGAGGATCAAGCTTTTCCCAGTAGATTGGAAATAGGTAGCCCTCAGTGCTATTGTTTTTGCTTGCTAATGCAGGCTTCACCATCTAAGTGTTCCCATGCTCAGTCCCATGTGAGGATTGTCCTCTGTGTGAAACATTTCTGAAAATTACAGAGAACAGAATTTCACACTGGAAAAGAAAGATGGAAAAATGTGATTTAGCTGCTTATAAAATGTTAAATTGCCTGCTGCTTGGTTTCGAAGTAGCTATCTCTTATTATAATGTTAAGAAAGAAACACAGTGCTGACTCCTTGAAGAGTAAGTTTATATTTCCACAACCATTTGGGTTTGGTACCCAAACCTCAATTTCTCCCACCTTAGTGGTAATTAGTTGATCAGTATGTAAGTAAATATAGTGATGAGATGACCTATAGGAGATGGAAGAAATGATGAGGTAAATAATAAGTTAAATTCATTTGTGTTGCACTTAGAGCTCCTTTTAAGAATGAAGTGCAAGATGATTGTCTCATCTTTCCTTTGTGAGTGTCATCCAGAGATTTCTTGAGTGTGACCCAAATAGATAAATTTTATAGAAGCTTTTCAGTTATTGGTGCCCCTTGACTTTGACATTTTGCAGGCTGTGTGGTATGAAACAGTATAAAAGTGTATCAGCAAGTGGATTAAAAAATTCCTCTGGCTCAAATCCCATCTAGTTGTCAGCATTTGCTCATTCATGGCATTTCACTTGATAGATCATAGAATCATAGAGTTGGACAAGGTCTGAAATGTATTTGTGAGTTTTGTTCCAGTAAGGAATTCTTGAAGATATTTGGCAAAACGGATTTAGTTTTTTAAAAGTTTTTTATTTTATTTTTAGTACTGTGCTAAGGACTACAGAGTAAAAACAGCCCAGGAAAGAAAAACATGTCTTTGGTCAGGAATATGTGTGTGTGTGTATGTTTTGGCTCTGCCTCAAAAAACGTGTGCCTAACTTAAAGAAGGTGAGTAATCTTGTTTGCTTGGTGAGGAGAACACTTAAGTACCCTGTGAATGAGAGCACTCAGGAACGAGCTGGTGTTAAGGTATCACAGCAAACCAGGCTGAGTGAAAGCCTTAGAAAGAAAACAAGATGTTCTTCTGATTAAGGCTGATGTCCACCTCCAGAGCTTTGTCTGCAAAACATCTCCAGCAGTCAGGAAGTTACACAACTTCAAGGTGTTTAACTGTGCCTTTAAATTAATGTTTTCTTCTTTGTATGTAAATGATGGGACATTGTTTTCTCACAGCTGCAGTAAGTTAAGCAGAGTTTCTACCTGAAAGACTTGGATCACTTCATGTAGCTAAATGATTCCTGAATGGCATGTCAGCCCTTGGATTTTATTGGAGATTGGAGTAGTTTGGCATTTTATTGATGGATAGATCTGGATTTTCTCTGGATTAGAACATGCAACTGCAATTGACTTTAATGGGGATTTTATTAAGGCTTTTTATTAAGGCTGAGATAGTGCTGCAACCTGGATTTATGCCCTGCACAAAGAGAACCTGCATTCCTTTCACCAGGTCTGCTGCACTCAGGAAAACCTGGATTCTTCAGCATTTACTCTGAGACAGCCTTGGGAAAGTTCAGAATAGATTTCCTGGAGGGAGCTGCCATCTGAGCTGGGTCCCAGCTGTGGTTTTGGGGCAGCAAAGGTGTTTTTTTGTTTGTTTTTGCAAAACAACAGGGTGCCAGTTGGGTTTAACAACGGTGGAGCACAGTGCTGGGTGTGTGGAGGAGACCTTGACTCCCTGTTCATTTCATCACACACCACCTTCAAAAATCCCCTTGGGCAGTCAGATTGAAATTGAAAAAAATGCCTCAAAATTCTCTTAAGATGAGCAAATCCTGCCCCCAGCACTACTGCTCATGGCTTTAGGAGGAATGGTGTAAAATTGCAGTGTCACTTGCAAAAGCATGATGCTTTTTTTGTCAGGGCTTAGTCAAATCTCTTGCTCAAGACAGGGAGTCTAATGAATACTCTTAAACCAACCTGCTGATTGTGTTGATTAGGTGGGAAGGTAAACTCTATTTGTGTAATTAAAAGCTGATTGTAAAGCCAGTTTGGTTTTGGTATCTTTCTTCACCTGGCTTAACAGATAAAATTTCTCTGCACCCTGTAATTCCAGCCTTTTGTCTTCTGAATATATGAACATTTAAAAAGTTTTGTCTTTTTTATTGCCTCTGTACATGGAAGTGGATGGGAATCACCAGAGCAGCTTTCCCAGGTTACTCCAAATTGGAGATCTGAGTCTGCTCCCACAAGAATTCTTCCAGTTCACCCCTGAGGAATGGCTCAGAGGCAATTGTTCCTCACCACATGCTGTCTCAGTTATTGATTTGAAAGACTCTTTGTGGTAGTCCTTGATCAAACTGATTTGATCAAGAAATTACTTGTACATTTGGGAATTTTCCACCCCGATTTTCCCTTTTATTTTTTAAAATTCTTTTGCATGCTGAGGATTATAAGTAAGTATGTGCATGGTAACTTAGCTCTCTAAATCACTGAGAAATGCTGCCACGTTGTAGTATCCCAGCTACTTTTTGAAGGTGGCTGTTCTACCACTGTTGCAGTCAAAGTACATGTACAGGCAGACAAACAGCCTGTCACTGAAACCCATGTAAATGCAACCCAGCAGCTATGCACAAATAACCAAAAGTTTTTGCATCTTTGACTGCAGGCAGCCAGCAGTCAAGAAACTCTGCTGGTCTGCAGCCAAAAGAAATAAGGAATTCCCTCGGTTTGTTTTTTTCTGAAGTGATTAATGGGGGCATAATCAGGTTTGGCTCCGTATTAATGGGTGCAGTTGGGAGATTAAAATCCTCAGTTCTGTGGCTGGTGCTTCCCAGGATGTTCTGAGGGTTGCATTGCACTGTTGGTTGGGTTGCAGTCATGGCAGCAGGATCAGGTGAATGGAGCAGTTTTCCTTGCACTCTTTTCCCTCAGTGGGAGCTCAGATGCTCAGAGCAGTCTGCTTTATCTTGGGACTTTCTTCCTCACAGAGGAAAGAGAAAAGGAGCAGCAATTCAGTTTAGCCGGTGGTGCAATTGTATCCAGCAACTGCAGCAGGGATCAAGCTCTGTTTTGCTTTTTTAGATCATCCTAACTGAAAAAATTTTCTGCCTTTGGTGCCCTCTTCAAGCCCCCACGTAAACACTTCTCTCTTTCCAGTGCCTGTGATAACCATTGGGTTACTCAAAGAATCCCTTGGGAGCTGAAGAGGCAGCATCTTCCAGGCTCAGGGGCATCATATCTGGTGAGATATATGCTTTTTATGCCTTTTTTATTTATTTTTTTTTTCCTGGAGATACATTTTTGTTCAGTTGGGACAATTTCTATCACAAGCTGCACTGCGGTGTTGGCTTAGTTTCCTTTGAAACTCAGAGTCTGATATGGGAAGAGGTTGTTTTGGGTTAGTGATCAGCCTGATTTGGAAGACTCTTTGTGGTAGTCCTTGATCAAACTGATCAGATCATGAAATTACTTGTATATTAGGGGTTTTTCCACCCTGATTTTCCCCTTTTTTTGAAAGAGTTCTTTTACCTACTAGGGATTATAAGTATGTACATGGTAATTTAGCCCTCTGAAACACTGAGAATTTTTTCTGTGTTGTGGCTCCACATGAATCTCCTGGTTCCTGGAAATGACCTGAATGGGAATGAGGTGTTTTTCCCTTGGGAAAGGGAAACTCTTGTGCCTTTGTCATTAACCCTACACGTGGTCATCCCTGCACACACGGGGCACAGGCTGAGGTAATGAGGTCAGCCCAGCAGCCACACCAGCCTTTCTCTTGGTGAAAGGTTATGAATGTGGAGACCATTATGTGTCATTAAGATAATGTTGCTGAATATGTCAGTGAAGTCAATGACTCTCCATTCCCCAGGTGCTCTGGTTTTAGTTTGATAGGGACACTTAAAAAAAAAAAACAACTCTGCTTGCCAGGTGGGAAGGAAATTTGCCTTTCAAGAGATTGTTGCTTCAGCACTTGACAGGAGCCTTGCTAAGCAATGATGGTAATAATAATAATAAATGTTCCCAGGCTGCACTGGTTCTATAATTGCTGTTTAGCCCAAATTGTTCTGAGGGAGGAAACTCCATCATCCTGCCTGCCCAGGTGGAGGTTATGATGTCATGTGTAGCAAGTTCACCGATTCAAAAGGATGGAACATTTATATAAAATAGGAACACAGTGCAGGGTTTCAGTAGTGAAACCTGAGGGAAACAAAAAGGATTCAAAGTTTTAAGTGAAGCAGCCAACCTTGATGAGGAAAGGACTTGCCTTGAAGGGTTTCTCTGCTTGAACACCACCCTGGAGTGTCTGCAGGAATCAGAGGCTGTGTTTTGCATGATGTGATCTTGACTTTTCCAATGAGGGGAAGAAGGTTTGTAAGCATCCCAAGAAGTTATGGGAAGAGCTGATGGCTCCTGTGTCTGCATTCACTTTTAGAGAGTTTTTGTCTCTCAGTTCTGTTCCTTCAGGACCTTTCTTCTCATTTCTGGTGTTCAAGCAGCCAAGCAGAGCAAAGTCAGAGCTCATGTGCTCAGCTGTACCCAGCCTGCTCTTCTGGTCCCTGTGATGCCTTAAGTTTGAGTTTTCATGGTTTTCACATTCTGTGCTGCCCAGGGGTGCAGCTCTGAGCTCACAGTCAGTGTCACCCAGCTCTGCACAGAGCAGGGACACAAAACAAATCCTTTTCCTGCTGCACACCAAGGACAACTTTCAGGCCCAAAAGCACAAACAAGGGTGGGATGGAGGGAGAAACAAGCAGGATGGGACCTCACAACCTGGAGCTGGAACTGGACAATTAAACCCCAAGATGCAAGTGGACCAAAACTTATAAAAATGTGAGACCTGGTGACCATTTGTCCATTTTGTGACCATTTTGGGTCCACCTTGGGTGTAGCCCTGGCCAGGCCCTGTCCTGCCCAAGGTGGATCCTGGAGTCATTTCAGTAAATCCCTGCTTTATTCTCCAGCTCTGTCCAGTCTCTGTTCCAGGTCAGCCTTTCAAGGCATCACCTTTTGTATCACAGATTGTGTGTCAGGAGATGGGGGAAAGAAGAGTCAGGATGAGCTGGGCTGAAGCCAGGAGGATAGGAACCTAAAAGTGAATTTGTTGGGCAATATTGGCTCCCACACATGTTTTTTTTCATTTGCCTGTGGATCTATAAAGGCTCCACTTTCAGTCCTTGGGAATAATTAAACCTGAAGCAGTGATAAACAGAGCAATATTCAATTAGTGAGCTGCCCTGACAAAGGCATGTCAAAGTAAATTGGGTTGGTTTTTTTCTTTTTTTTTTTTTTTTTTTTTTTGAGGCTGTTAACTGTGCTGACAGAGAGTTGGTTAATTCTTGAAGGATAATGTTTTGGGCAAATTCCCAGCCTGCAAATGCCTGCAGGCAGACTTGTCCATATTTGTGGTATATTTGAGGTCTAGTGTTCCTCCTTTGGGCCATATATTTTTAAGAGGGAATTTTAATGGAAGGAAACATTGCTGCAGAGCAACGGCCTTCTCTGAAACACTTTCCAAAAAAATGTTGAGGCCAAAGGTCCTGTTTTCTCAGGGAAGAAGATGTGAATCCTCTAATATTTATTCAGTTATAAATAGTGACAGGCAAGGCTCTAAGGATAGATTCCTGGGAGATTGTATCAGGGATAGTTATTCCCCAAACTAAGCAAAGGCAATGGTTGTCTTTTAATTGTTGCATCTCCTTTGGCAGAGAGAGAACACCATTATTAAACAGAGAGCAAATAATTGTAATAAACTTGAGGTTTCCACTCCTCCAGTCCCAACAGGAACCAAAACGTATCTTATTTCTGGTAAGAGGTGGCAGTTTGATGCTGGGGGGAATGTTCGTGCTGAATGTTTTGGCTTCTCCAGCCCTGGCAGCAGTGAGGTGGCAGGAGAAAATGCAACCCCACGGGGAAAGAACTTGCCTGGGGTGTAAGAGCTGCTGGAGAAATGAAATGCAGCTCCCTGTCCAAGCCTCTCATGCCCCATCTGTAAATAGGAGGACAGATTATAACTTTTCTCAGAGAGAAGCTGCTTCAAAATGTTGTTGCTTTCCACCACAAGCTAAATCTGCTGGTATCATTGCTAATGAATAGGTGAGTGTCATCTAATTCCACTGACAGGTTGGTTTGCCTCCCCCAGTGAAATTCAGTCTCTCACAGTGTGGGTCTTGTGAAGTTCAGCATGTAGTTTATGCATTAATTTACATTTTATCCAATTTATGCATTCATTTTCTCATTTAATGAGACAGTAGCTGTGCTAAGGAGCCTGAAGGCCAGAGCCTCCACGAGTTCTGTGACTTCTTCCAAACAGAAGCAAAGCATTTGAGGTGTATTTCACAGACTCTTGAGTCTGCTGGACCCCTGGGCCGTCCTGGTGAATGTCAGGTATCATCCACAGGCATCCCCAGGAAAATCATGCCTAGCTGTAAAATTCTAAAAAACCAAGAAAATGTACAGCAAAGGAATGTAGTTTCTCGTTTGCTTTCTAATTTCTGTATCAAGAGGAAATGAACAGTAGCTGAACAGACTGGAAAATGGTTGGTCGTAAATAATAAATAATAAATGTTTGGTGGTAGCTGAGACCTCAAATAGCAAGAAAAAAGTATTTTTCAGACACTGAGGTGCTTTTTTATAGATGTGGTTTTTTGCTAGGACTTACCAGAGAAGAAAAAGTAAAGCTGACTTCTGATAGCTACTGGGGATCATTCCAAGATCTTGCAGTTGAACATTTATTTCTACTGATGTAAGACAGGTGTTTAACTCTGTAAAAAGTTGTAGCTGGGCTCTGTAGGATACTTGAAACTTGTGAGAACTGAAGAGATTTCCCTACTGTACCCTGTTGTATGCTATCTGTACCCCCAAAAATTTAAAATTAATTCCCAGTAGTCAAAAAAAAAAACCACCAAAAAAACATTAAACCCCCCCCCCCCAACAAAACAAAAGACACAGGGATTAAATGACAGAATTGCTGCTTTTTTTGGTGGCTGTTGGTACTATCATATATGCTAAAGGATTCCAAGCAAGGGCATGTGGCTGCAGTG